>OX352763.1:35733009-35943009 GCA_947095585.1 Nephrocerus scutellatus
CTGTTCTGAACTCAGAAATAACCCGATAATCAGGATTCTTCGTATGATAAGCCACATACATGTCCTCTGGATCGGCTGCAAGCACATCAGCCTTACGTTGATTGATCAAATCCAAACATTCAATGCGATCGCGCCCGGCAACACATTCCATCAGTATGCCAGCCTCCGAAGGATCCTTCAGTAAATTCAAACAATCTTGATAGAATTTCTGTGGAACGCACATTTTGTCTGGAAATCATCGTCAAATCGATCAAGATCGGGAAATAAGTGATCAGTCAGTGATCATGTGGGTTCCAACTTACATATCTGCTTTTCTTTCGGTTCCTCGGCGTGTGTCGCCACTACCAGACACACAAAAGCTGCCAGGAACAGATTCCTCATACTGCCAAGAGTTGAGTATAACATTTTGTGGATTCTATTATGTATGGTTAGTCACTACGATCTTGCCCGGAATACGTTTGCAATGCGACTGATGACTCTTTTGCTAATCTGGTTTCCATTTATACCCTCGGTCGGTCCGATTTTTCAGACGCGCACATTCAACAGAATGGGGATTTTTACTCGAAAATATTCCAATATTATGTTTTTTTTTTTTCGTTTATTGCTTTGTTCAATCACTGCAGATTCCGCTCGACTACCCGCCCGTCAACATCAACGTAAAACTGATTAGCGATGTTGCTTAACTCTACTGTGGGCGAGGTGATCACTTAAGCCTCCACCAAGTGATATGAATTCAATTTAAATGAGAAGCTAAGTCGTTGTTGCTTCTTGGCTGTTTTTTCCCCTCTTTTGTGTTTTGTTGCACTCAGGATGGAGACTGTATACTACAATAACAATAATAAATACAAATTTTGTTTTAATTTTTTTTTTATTTTGTTGAAGTGAAGTGAAGTCATTTTGCCGGCCGGCCGGCTGCTCAGCCGGTTGGTTGCCTGATGCCTTACTAAGAAATGCAAATTGAATCGCTGATGCGACAAACTTGCACGTCTATGTATACATTTCAGCTGGACTTTAAGACATTAAATTATCGTTTCAAGCGCTGACTGTGAAAAATTCACCATTGGTTTTAGCAAAAAGATGTCAAGCTCTGTAAATTAATAGTGCTGATCGAGTTAGGGTAGACCTTTGCTTTTGATGGGGAATGATGGAGTGTAGATTGTAGTACGTTGTTACCGGCACTCATCACTGTCTATAAATTAAGAACACCCTGTAAAAATTACACTACAAATACCAACAATCGGGGACAGATGAACCCGTCAAGCTAAAACAACATGCAGCAAAGAAACATCGAGCCAAATCAAACAACACAAAATGAAATAACCTGGCTCATGAGAGGCGACCCGGGATAGGAAAAACGCAACAACAAAGAAGAAGAAAGATTACCACGAAAAGGATGTATGTAAGGGACAGAAAGCTTAATGTCCATTAAGTTTTTGTTAAAATTAAATATAAAACCTGGCATATGAGAGATTTATAACAAATTATAAATTGGGAACTGCTACTCCGATTCTGACTTCTCAAAAAGAGTCTCTAAATCGATCCTGTTACCGATGCCTGAAATTTCATATTTCACTTCTAACGTGCATGGCGATTACACAACCTGATTTTTACCAAAGAGTTGATCTGCCAAACTGACCCGTCCTATAAATTTAAGCACAAGAAGCTTTCTAATAAGCGTCAGCTTTACTCGTGTAAGTCTTCTGCTAACACTACAAAGAATTCTTAATATCTTGGAATATGGAAAATTTATCCCAAAACTAGTCAGTCGACATAGTCTGGTAGCGATCTCCATTGACTGTGACTGTGTGTTGCTAACATCGTTGAACAGGAAGTATGGGCCAATAATCGTAGGTTTCATTTCGTATCTCCTTTAACTGGGAAGGAACAAATTAAACTTGAAGGGCGTTGTTTTATATTATTTCATATTTTTACAGGGCGGTCCAAATGAAATGATCCATATCATCATATTTGGCCCTAAAACCGGCATCACAAAAGTCTCGCCAACGGTTCCGACTTTGAGCCGATGTTTATCCGTTTGCCATCCGTAACATCTGAACGTCCAGATGTAGGCCATCTTCCCAGTGTACGCTTGGCATACCATGCTGTCATCATTATATTTGGCTCTACAACAGGTGTCCGGTCCCGGCCTCCCGCAAAAACTATCTCCACCGGTCCCGATTTTGAGCCGATGTCATCCAGTTGGTCTACGCCATCCGTGCACTGTAGGCTTGGCCGGCCTCGCTGTAGTGTTCCATAAATCCTACCGCAAAGGACTTTCCGATCAGGATCCTCTTCGCTCATGCGAGCTAGGTGTCCTGCACACCGGAGCCTACCGAGCTTTATTTTCTTCACGATTTCGCGGTAACGCTCGTAGATCTAATCATTATAGAGTCTCCGGAATCGTCCTTCCTCATACGGTGCCAACAGCTTGGATGTAAAAAGTCTTACCAGTCTACCAGGCTTTGTTGACTTTAAAGCATTGGTTTCTTAGCAAAGCGGTGCTGTTGTCTAGCGGCAGTAATGTAGCGGTGAATGACGTCACTAAAACGCTTTCTATACAAACCAGAAGAAATTGGTCTCCTAGAGAGCGTTGGATGTGAACATAAGGTCTGATGACCACTCATCTTCCAATTAAACTAAAAATGCTACGTCTATCTGGGGAACAATAATCCAAAGAGGTCTCGCTTGATATTGGGACCAATTAGAAGTGATGTAAGAATCCTTACCGGGCTCCTAACAGGACATTGTAGGTTGAGGCTAAGGAAATTAAAATTAGAAGAGAATGAAGATCTCATGGCACCTTATCAACGAATGCTGAGCAACGATCCGACAGAGAAGAGACCATATGGAAGGCCACGTAATCTCGGAGTCTGGGCGACATTCATTGAACCTACTCCATATCATTAAGGTCCTAAGAGCCATTGGTATGGAGGAAGAGCTGTTAGGGCAGGCATGCACTATCCCCGTACCGCAAGTCAGGGGGGAGCACAATAGATCCACATGAGTCACAGTGCTACTAGAATATATCCCCTTTTCTCACCATCATTATCTGTTCCCACCACCACCAATGCGTCGTCTAACTTGACATCTTTGGACACCGTAAAGACGGCCGTTTTTTACGGTCACGATATAACACGACGGCTGAATGACGGCACCGCTTTCTAAGGAAACTATAGCTTAAGTAGCCGTGCGGTTATTTCTGTTTCCATTTCATGCTGTTATCGGCTGCTACAATTAAATTGAAGCATTGCACTTCTTTGATTCTACGTTCTACTATCTTAATTGAGGTATCATTGTAGGATCTTCTGCTCGTAGACGTGGCCAACATGTATTTTGTTTTGCTCTAATTTCTGCGTAGCCCTAGATTTCGTGCGATGGGCACGAACTGAATGAAAGCTTTTTGTACATCTCAAGGATTTCTACCAATGATATCAATATCGTTTGCATAAGCCAGTATCTAGATGAACTTACAGGAGAGTTTGCCGAATTCGCTTGCGGATTTATAAAGTTCTACTCTGGCTATGCTATCGGCGGCTTTGAAGTCTATAAATAAATGGTGTAGTTAGTTAAGAAACTCTAACACTCGATTTTTCCATCGCTTTTCTGAGGATACAAATCAGACTAGATGTATATTTGCCTGGGATGAAGCCACACTGGTAGAGACCTATGATGACTTTAGCGTACGGAGATAGGATAGAGGTGAAAATATTAAACGCGGTACTTAACAACGATAATTGCTGCACGTTGTTATATTTCCTTTCTTACGTATGACTCTTCTTCAGTTGTCTGGCGTTTTGTCATTTCTTTATCCCATACTTGCACCATACCATACCATACCATACCATACCATACCATACCATATTAGTTCATGCTCGGTGTTGTGCAGGTCCTCCATATTTAGTGAGCTCCGCTAAGATACCATCTGATCCCGAGGCCTTATTATTTTTGATCAGATTTATTGATTGCTTTGCTAATTTCTTTTACGCTTTGTGGCTGCAGTATGGTGTATTCATAGATTATTGATGAAGCCTCAAACCCCTTAGCTAGCTGGCCATTTAGCAACTCTCACCGCTCGAAGATAACTTTGAAAACGGCGATCAGACAACACCGTTTGTCGTTGCAGTATGTGAAACGCGGTGTATATTGCGTCATACCGCGGACTTTTTGGTAAAACTTCAGCGCCTGGTTCGATACTCGCTCTCTGTACTGGTCGGTTTCACAGACGAACTTCTTCAGCCAAGCTACTTTTTTCGCCGGTGAACTATTTTTTCATGACTTTTGTTCTACTTCGCGCGTGCCCGCTTTATAGGAGATTTCTGGCTTCCTTGACACTCCACGTTCTTTTGTTCGGTAGGTAGCTTACATTCATCATCGAAAAATCCAGTTCCGATCTTTTTGACTACTGCCTAGGATGGACTGTGAAGTACTAATGACAGTATTTTTAAGGCGCGTCTATTTCTCTTCTAGACTAGGTATCTCAACTCCAGGATTAGGATGGGGCAGGTAGAGTGGTGGTTCTCGCTGCTCTTGCGAGAGTCTCAATTAGCGCGTGAGTGCGCCATTTTAAAACCGCAGTACTCAGAAGACCTTATGGCTGGTTGGCTGGTTTATTAAATTCAACCGGTAGCATACAGGTAAGATCAGATCGGTAATCCTCTTCATGTTGACAAAAAGCGCTTGTTCATTTTTAGGAGTCGGCAACCTATTTCAGGACTAACTATCCCTTCATTAAGATTTAGTTCTATCGTCGATCTTATAGTTGTTTCGTTGCGCAAGGTTGTCGCGTTGACTCAAACTCCAAGCACGACACGTCCAAGTCGACATTGCTATCTCGGTATCGTATCGTCCTCAGATTCAGTTTATGTCTGTAGGCTATCAATACGTAGCGGCTCCATCAGTGGCAGTTTGGATATTCGACCAAATTCATACTCGCTACCTTCTTACACCGTATAACTCAATGGTAGGCCACACAAGTGTATTTCCGTAAGCACGCAAATTGTATATTTCGCATTAGCATTCGCATCTTGGCCATCGCCGCCGCCACTTAGACTCAAGATAAACTTGTTCAAGCACCATCTGTCCAATCGCCGGTAAACAACGTTTCGCTGTATTTGATGTCGTCTTCGTTGGAGCCGCGCGATTTGAATAAGCAAACAGGGAAAACAATAACCAGAATATTCCACGAGTCGCATGATCACGATGGTGATGATAATGATGATGAGGCCAACTTGAAAGCCATTTTATTTTACTTTGTATTTTGTATTTTCGTTGCCCTGCGCGTATAAACGAGTATATAACGTAATAATTAGTAAACAATGAACTAAGCTTTAATATCACGGCCGTGATTTTTCTCATCATTTCTGTGTTGTGAACTCAAAAATTTGCAATAATTATTTAAATGAACCTTTGAAGAAGATGCAAATTGAGTTTAATTTCAAGTATTAGTCATACGTACAGGAGCCGGTCGGTATGCTGTGACTGGATCATTGACATGGAAAGATTGGAGTAATGATATGTTAATTAATCAATTCTGACAAATAAAATCAACTCAACAGATTGGCGTTTGACCTCAATTTGTAGTGAAAGTGTTTAAAGGATGCCCACAATGTAGAGTCCTATCACCACTTTTGTGCTCAGTAAAGTAGTCAGTCGATTAGATATAAATATTCAAGCAAGTTTGGTTCATAATTATGCCTTCTCTCAGCCAACAAATTTCTTAGTAAAACCTAATAAGCGTTCAGGCACCTACGCACGATTCCGCAGACGATGAAGTGGAAGAATTCTTTAAATCAGTTGAATGGGAACCCTATCAGTAGTAGTAGTAGTAGTAGTAGTGGTAGTAGAGTAGCAGGATCCACTTTATTTGATTATAAACGTTACAATAATAATGGTGTTCTATTAAAAATGCGACTTTAAAAAGGCGACCATCAGAAAGGCGCACGTTCAAAAAGGCGCACGATCAAAAAGGCACACGATCAAAAAATCGAGAGATTAAAAAGTCGAATATCAAAAAAGCGACCTATTTGTTGGATCTTTTTGTTGGTCGCCTTTTTAATCGCGCGCCTTTTTGATCATGAGCCTTTTTAATGGCCGCCTTTTCAAAATCACCTTTTTAATACTAAACCGTAATAATAAATGTTTCTTACTTTATATTGGTTTCGCTCAAGGCCGTCTACTGCCCTCAGTATGATGTAGAAATCATTCTGAAGGATATGAACGGAAAATATGTCGGTATTCAGTATTCAGGTAGTGCATTGGCACTCATCGTTTACACGAATATGAACAGAGCCACCATCGTATCTATTTATGGAGCCACTCGTAACCAGTTGATAAAACGCCTCCACAACCCAAACCTGAAGATGGACTCGGAACTCTATCTTCTTGGTAGGGTGCTCCGAGCGCGAAATGAAAGAAAGCGTATACGCGAAACAAAATTCAAGTAAACATAATTGCCGTCGCCACGAAGGGACCACAAAGATCTATAGTCAAGCAATACAAAAGGAGAAACTTCTGGGACTAAGATTCCAAGCGTATAAGTGAAATGTACTCATTTGCAATATACCGTCTTTAGTACTACTGACTCCATCTTAGGCAGTAGTCTTAAAGATCGGAACTGGACTGGTTTGATATAAGTTAGCGACTGAACGTACGAATGTTGCGCACCGAACGGTGCAACAATCTCATAGAACGCGGTCTCGCAAAAAAAAAATATAAGTTCATCCATATACTGGGTTACGCAGGCGATTGGCATCGTGAAACTGCACACGAAATCTTCGATCTTGCAATTTTTTGCTTCACTTAAAAAAGCAAAAAAAAGTACATGGTACATTTGTCCATCAATTAAGATAATGGAGCGTGAGTACGAATAAGTTCAATCCTTAAATAATTTAGGGTAAATTTTAGCACCCTATAACAGCTTGGAACCAGAAATACACGCAATCTCTCTTAAAGCCAACAAAGCCTACTTTATTCTGACAAATCGTAGCAGCTGATGTATAAGACAATGGTCATACCAAATGACTTGAATCCGATATTTTGGTGCTTAGCAAAAAACACTCTGACCTCTTAGCCTCGTTCGAAAGGAAAGTTTTACAGAAAATGTTTGGTCCAGCGCGTGAAGAAGGATGATTCCAGAGACTTTACAATGATGAGATCTATGTACGTTACCGCGATGGTGACATCAAGCTCAATAAGGACTATTTTTACACATTCTTAGGAACTGATTTTGCTGTACATGTAATCTTTTAATGTGAAAATTGGCTGAGTTTGTTATCATTGACGAGCCATGCCATTACTGACCTCAAAGTTACTTAAAATAGCATAGCTTGTCATTAATATTAGGCATAGAACGCCAGTTTAGAATACTGTAAAAAAAATATTTAATTGTAGAAAGAGGGCCCTGTAACAGTTTTGCAGCAAGGGCATATAAGAAATACAAATATTTTAAAGAACTTGGCTCAGTAATACTACTACTTGAGGAACGCCAAATGGAATGAGGCAAGAACTTGATTTTTTGTTACAGTTACAACAAATGACATATCCTGTAGAAAAGAGTTGCATATCCTAACAAGCCATCTTTGAAAATTGTAATCGACCATCTTCGAAATTAAACCTGAGTGCCAGACGGAGTCAAATGCTCTCTCAATATCACATACCAATTTATAAGCTTTGATCAAATTTCGATTGTAATTCGATGTAACTGATGTATGTTAGATTTACCTTTGACAAATCCATATTCTTTCGAAGGTAGTTGTTTCAATATAGTCCTTTCAAGAATTGCACTCAAAGAGCATAGTAAGAATATTGGTCGTTAGTATTTTCCGTCTGGCGATTTTTTCCCTGGTTTTAAAATAACCATAGTTTTTGAGTCTTTCCGACCCTTTGGAAAATAGCGGTTTAAATGCAAGTGGTTACTATCAAATGTAGAAAAAATATACCTGACCTGGGCGAAATTTTAACGGTTGATTTGGTCCACTCCATGTGCTTTTGGATTCGGATGCTTTTTAAATTCTCTATATTAACTTCGCGTGCACGTGGCTGGCTGGCTGGCTGTTCAGATGTTTTGATCAATTTTTAACCCACTTCCCATGGCCCGATTTTATTGAAATTTTGCACACATGTATATTTCCGGTGACAATACTTTCTCGGACCTCGGGGTCGGGGGGCTCCCATACAAAATTTTTAAAAAATTTACCCGATTTTCTTCAAATTTTATACGCATGTGTATCTCCGATGGACAAAATTTTTTGTAAAATTTTTAAAGCGATCGGGCCCCGGGGTCGGGGGGCTCCCATACAATTTTTTTTTTAATTATCAATTTTTATCGCACTTTCTAAAGTCCGATTTTCCTGAAATTTTGTACACATGTTTATTTCCGGTGACAATACTTTCCTTTAAAATTTGGAAGTTATCAGGCCCCGGGTTCGTGGTGCTCCCATACAAATTTTAAAAAAAAGTTACCCGATTTTTTTCAAATTTTACACACATTTGTATACTTAATAAACAATAATTTTTCTAAAATTTGTTAGTGATCGGGCCCAGGGTTCAGCCGCAAGGCCCTTATACATTTTTTTAAATACCGTCGCACTTCAACGACTCTGTGCGGTGTGTGCTGCGCTGCTTGATTTGGTGGATTTTGATTGCAAAATCTATTCTGCCTGTTCATGGCAGCACTACGAATTTGCGTCGCCATATTTTTAACTCGGCACTTACACGGTTATTAATAATGTCATTATTTCTAATAATGAACGAAAACAAAACATTTCGGTTTCACATCATTTCTCAAGCATCAATATACATTACTCCGACATTTCACAAAGTTACCATGAATGTGCGTAATAGTATAAAAGTCGAATCGATTATGAACATTCCATTTCATCTTTAAGTAATATGTATGTATTTTGTTAACTAATGTCTCTTTCCAATTGCACAAACCGTATCCGAAACCATACCCATAGGTTAGCTTTTAAAGTGACGGAGTGAAGGACGGATGTACCCGTTTGCCGACGGGTAGCAAAGTAACATTTGCTGCGTTGCTTTGGCTAATCCAGCTTGGCTTTACAAAAGCAACAGCTTTTGGCTTTAAATGGGCTCTAAATGTTCGATGCATTTTATTGGTTATGTGTGTTAAACAAAACACCGCCTTACGGTGAGCGCTATAACTAAAAAATGGCTTTAGTTATAAATCCTAAAAACTTTTTGGATTTATTTTCGGCATTATGCTTATGCGATTTTGTTGTAAGCCAAGCTGGATTAGCCAAAGCAACGCAGCAATTATCGGTTACAAAACAAAGGTACATAAAATCAAACCGTACTCCGGGCACAGTTCGCAAATGCAACGTTAAACTGAAACCACGAGAGAGACATCTTAGCTCACCCACAAATGAACCCAGCAAATGGAACGAGACATAAATGTTTTATGCTTAATTCAACTGACTTACTTATTTACTGAATTGTATTTTTTTTGATGTCGTTTTTTGTTGTCGATATCAACTAACAGATAGAAGCCTGCCATTTTGAAAGGAGCTTTACGGACCGACCACCAACGCATCTTCCAGATTTCTTGGAAGAGGTTGAAAGTCTTGTGGAAGACACCACTTCTCCAGGAAATACTATAGTGCAGTTCAGTGAAGAAAATCGCGCCAACGCACCCGTAGACGTCGATATGTTTACCGGAACAGCTGTTGTCAATGATTTGATTATGAGTGGAAACTCAAAAAAATCATCAGGCACAGATGGGATTTCTAACTTTTTGCTTAAAAAGTTACCGGGTATGGCAATTTTGATGTTAACCATCATTTTCAACAATTGCCTAAACAATGGCTACTTTCCGGACAACTGGAAGGTGGCCAAGGTAGTACCAGTACCCAAGAAAACCGAACGCTCCAGCGTAACTGGTTACCGTCCAATAGCTTTACTGTGTTGTATCAGTAAAGTATTGGAATCATTGATCCGTAAAAAGATCAATACGTTTTGTACGGAAAGAAATCTTATTCCTTCCTTTCAGTACGGTTTCCGAGAAAAGCACTCTACGCTGCACCCTCTGCTGAAGCTTCACAGTGACGTCACTAAAGGACTGAACGTCAAAAGTAGTACAGTGGCCTGTTTGCTAGACATCGAAAAAGCTTTCGATAGTGTCTGGATAAACGGGCTACTGTACAAGCTTATTAGTTTTGGTTTCCCCAATTATATTGTAAAAATAATTAAAAATTTTCTTTTTAACAGGGTCTTCTTTGTACAGGTGTACGACCGCCCATCGACAAGGAAAAGGATTAAAGCCGGATTTCCTCAAGGTTCCAGACTTGGACCAATCCTGTATAGCATCTTCACGGCGGATCAACCCACAAATACAGCCGGAACAAGGACTATGCTCTTCGCGGATGACTCCATAACGTATGCAGTTTCCCGCTCTCCCGAGATAGCTGCCCGAAGAGTGGAGGAACACCTCAGAAATCTTTGGGACTACTACCTGAAGTGGGGACTAAAGATCAACGCCAATAAAACGGAACTCATCTGCTTCCGAGTACCAGCAACCGAAACAAGGATAAGAAAAATCGCAAGTCGTTGCAGAGCCTTAAAAATCACCCTTCCAGACAACACAGTTATAAAAACCCAATCAGAGACGAAGTACCTGGGAATAAACTTCACCGAGAGGCTCAAGTTTAATGCCCACATCGATAAAACGTTGAAAAAGGCTAATTACGCCCTTCATTTGGTGCACCCGCTTCTACGAAGGCGAAACGGACTGTCAAACAACACCAGGCTGCTCATCTACAAGCAGCTCATCAGGCCAGTGATAACCTATGGCTATCCCATATGGTTTACCGTCTCACCAACAACGATGAGGAAGATCTCCCTATTTTAAAGGAAGGTACTTAGGATCTGTACAGGACTCTGGAGGGTGCCAAACAGCTATAAGTTTGTCTCGAGTGCAAGGCTTTACGACGCGGCAGGTCTGCCGCCCATAACCGACCACTTGTTCCGAATGGCAAAGAAATTCGTTGATGGGTTGGAAACACATCCAAGTCCGGAGATGCAAGGACTGAGAATCGAAGAAATCGAGCCAAGCCACCGCTATATAAACATCAGAGGATTCGCAGATGCTAGATTTGACGACATCTTTAATAATCAAGACGTTTCCTTCTACGAGAAGGCCAGCAATCAACATTACAGAGGCTGAAGATCGCCCTGTTTATACCCCCTTTAATATTATTCTTCATTTTTATTTTATTTTAAAATTTATCGTTTAAAATTAAATTGCTTTAAAAATAAACATGTAGTAGATTAAGTAGTAAAAAATATTGTTTAATAATAAGCAATCCAAAAAAAAAGACAATGTAAATACGTCGGGCCCCTATTGTTGAGCCGACACTTTATAATAATAGTTATAAGTTTAGTTTTTAAGTCAAAATTGTATAATATCTAAATGTTTAATAAAATATCTTAATCTAATCTAACAGATAGAACAACAAGTTTTCACAATATCCTGTCATTTGGCGTTTTCATAAATTAGTTCAGAGCAGTCAAAGAGTTCTCAAGAAAAATGCTCGTGTTTCTTATTTGCTCAGAGTTTGAGCGTGCTCTAAGATTAGAGAATTTCGATGAAAATTTTAATTTTTATGGGTTGTTTTTTTATGATGCATACTGTTTCCTCGAGAGTTGGAAGATCAAGCAGTTTTCTTGTCAGAGTATGATCGATCATTCGTGAATGCATGTGCTCAATATTTTAGCCGTAAAATATAGGTTGGTGTTTCCTAAAGTCTTGTTATGAAAATTAGCAAAATTATCTGCTAATGTCTGAGCTTTTTGAAGAGGTGTAGTTGCTATATGGCATCAGCACTAGTTTTATTTTTATTTTCACCGCCTCAAACATTTTTTAATTACTTGTTAAAAGCTAAATGTTGGCATACAAAGATAAAATTGAATTTTGAAGTCATAAGCGATTTGGTTTTTCCTCTGTTCTGTCTACTGAGGACACTCTAATCAAGTTTAATACTTATATTTACTGTAATAATAAAGTACCAGCGTTATTTATCGATATAATCAAAACACTTGATAATGTCGATCATAAAATCTTACTCTGTAAACTTGAAAGTATTGATTTCAGAGGTCTGTCACTGCGGTGATTTAAGAAATGCCTAGAAAATAGACAGCAAAAAGTTACGATTAATACTTCTTATAGTTTTGGTAGTCTAGTAAACACTGGTGTATCTCAGGGTTCTATTATAGGATCACTATTGTTTTTGATATATATATATAAGCAATATTTTCTCTTGGTAATCATGGTGAATTGGCGGTCAGGCATCAGCAGAATAGGGGGAATAACACAGAATGCTCTAGAATTGCAGGTTGCCGTAATTATCTCTGACTGGTGGCCGGTTATTTTCCTCCAATACAGGAAAAGCTAAATGATCCTGCGCGAGGCCAATAACCTCGTCCATAAAAAAAAACTTTATTCCAGAACCCCAAATCAGCTCACTGTATAGTGCTCGAGCTGTACAGCAACTAGCCGATACCCTGTTGTCCAAATATAATGCTGATATAACAGCAATTCAGAAAATGCGATGGACGGGGAATGGTGTCTTAAAAAAACAGAATATGACATATACATTACAGCTGTCAGGCAAGACATCATGTGCTCGGGGTGGGGTTTCTAGTCAGCAAAAGAATGAAACCCACCGTTATCGGCTTTAAAGCAATAAATGAACGGCTATGCACCCTTCGCGTGCGGGGCTAATTTAAAAACATAAGCCTCATAAACGTTCACGCCACTACAGAGGATTCCACAGATGATGAAAAAGAAGAATTCTTTGAATCAGTCGATCGGGAACTCCATGCCTGCCCTCAGTATGATGTAAAAATCATTCTGGGGGATTAGAATGCTAAAATAGGTAGGGACCCAGTATTCAGGCAGTACAGTGGCACCCATAGCTTACACTTACTTCAGAAGACGACTATCTTGTTGGTGTGTTGCTCCGAGCGCGGATTGCGTCACCACGAAAGACTGCATCCGCGAATCAGATTCGAGTCAACGCGGCTGTCCTTCGCAGCGAAGAGACTAGAAACAACTACGGTCTAGCGATAGGACTCGCCCTAAATGCAGGAAGAGTAAGTCCTGGGGCTGAGATGTCCGGCGTAGAAGATAAATGGACTCGCTTTAAAAATACTGTCATTAGTACTGCTGACTCCATCTTAGGCAGTAGTCGTAGATATCGGACTGGTTCGATGACGAATGTAAGCTAGCGACTGAACGTAAGAATGATGCGTACCGAGCAATGCAACAATCTCATAGAACGCAGGCACATAAAGATAAATATAAAGAACTCAGAAGATATGAAAAAACAGTTCACCGGTGAAAGAAAGCAGTCTGGGAGAAGAATCTCGTCCGTGAACTAAAACAGTACAGAGAGCAAGGACCGCACCAGGCGCGGAGGTTCTACCAAAAAGTCCGAGGATTGACGCAAAATACACCGCGTTGTACATACTGCAAGGATACAAAGGGGAAATCTGATCGCCGATCTTAAAGGCATATTACAGCGATGGGAAGAGCACTTTCATGAGTTGCTTAATGGCTAGTTAACTGAGGAATTGGAGACTACACCAATGACCGAAGATTATACTATGCTGCCGCCACCAAGCACAGACGAAGTTAGCAGATCGATAAATCGGCTCAAAAACAATAAGGCCCCCGCATACCAGCGGAATTGATAAAAATAGGAGGCCTCACATTACATCAAGCAACTCAGCAAAAAAGGAGAAGCTATGCCAGAAGACTGACGAAGAGGAATCCTGTGCCCCATACATAAGAAAGGAGATATCACAAGATGCAGCAATTATCGTGGTATAACGTTGTTGAGTACCGCGTATATGATTTTCTCCCCTATCATTCAAGACAGAATAGCCCCATACGCTAAAGTCATCATTTGTCGATACCAGTGTAGCTTCGTCCCAGGCAAATCAACAACCGATCAGAATTATATCCTTAGGCAGGTGATGGAAAAATGTCTAGAGTTTCAAAATTCAGTACACCATCCTTTTATAGACTTTAAAGCCACCTATGATAGCATAGCCAGAGTAGAACTTTATAAAGCCATAAGAGAATTCGGCATCCCAAATAAACTGGCACGACTATGTAGGTTGGCCAGGACCAATGTTATAAGCCAAGTAAAAATATCCGGATCACTATCAAGGCCATTCAACATCTATAACGGGCTCCGACAAGGAGATAAACTGGCCTGCGTCCTCTTCAGCCTGGCGTTGGAGAAAGTGATCCGAGACTCTGACGTACCGGCTTGAGGAACAATCCTCTATTAGTCCATTCAGATACTGGCTTACGCAGACGATATTGACATCGTTGGTAGAAACCGAAGTGCTGTACAGGAAGCTTTCATCCAGATAGAGCAGGCGGCACAAAATCTGGGGCAGCACATAAATGAGAGAAAAACAAAGTACATGGTGGCCATGTCTTCGAGTAGAAGATCCAAGATTGGTCCCTCAATTCAAATAGTGTAGCGCGAATTTGAAGTGATGCAATCCTTTAACTATCTCGGGTCATCTGTAGCAGCCGATAAAAGCATGGAACCAGAAATACGCGCACGGTTGCTTAAAACCAACAAAGCAACAACTGTAGTCTGTCAAGATTCTTTAAATTCAGGAACTTAACCATAACATTCAAGCTGCTGGTATACAAGACAATGATCATACCAGTACTAACATATGGATCCGAGACTTGGGTGCTTAGCAAAAAGCATTCTGACCTTTTAGCCGCGTTCGAGAGAAAATTCTTACGGAGAATTGTTGGCCCCATATGTGAGGAAGGACGATTCCGGAGACTTTATAATGATAAGGTCTACGAGCATCGTGAAAAAAATTAACCTCGGTAGGCTTCGGTGCGCAGGACACCTATCTCGCATGAGCGAAGAGGATCCTGATCGGAAAGTCCTTTGCGTTTGGATTTATGTACTCATGGTGAATTAGTAGTTTCTGCAGATGATACAGCGGTTTTGTATTCTATCACTAATTATCTACATTATGCATGTTCTGCCAATATTTCCTAAATGGCGAATCACATGGTACTTTGTTGTAACTCGAAATAATTGTCCTCAGTTTCAACCAGAGCTGATATATACCAAGAAATTATTTTATATTTCAATATACATATATTATAACAATAGTAATAATTACATTATTATCAGAGTTGTGTAGAAATTGGTTGTACCCAGACTTTCAAATATTTGGGTATAAAAATACATAGTGAAGTTGAATAAAGCATATAAGCAAATTACACATTACATGTCTTAAACACTATTCGAAAAATGTTTATACTTCGTAGATTTAAAACAAGTGATCATTCAATGGCACGGCACGAATGCACGTACGAACAGTTCGTGCTCACATCTAGATGTTACACCCGTCATTGCCGGCTAAATAAAATATTTTTTTCGACAGTATTTTTGTTTATACATTGCCAAGGGAGAACTTCCTGAATGACTTGCGCCACGGCATTAATGTTAATGTACCCTTTGTTTATTTTAAAATAAAAATAAAAATCGAAGGAATGTAATTTACAATATATCACATTTCTCACGTTTGTTGTCAGGTTTCAATTTATTTGCTAGGAATTCTCCTGATTCATTGAAAAAGCAATAGGGACAAAAACGAACCCGAAACTCAAACGACGCCTGGTCCAAATGCTTTAATCAATGGATCATGGTCAGGGAAAACTACAAAAAACCCTGACCAAGAAAATATTACCTAAAATACAAAACGTAATTCAGCCTTCAAAAATTCTTGGATCGTCTATTGAACAATTCGGTCCTTCAGGTACTTGTTGACGTATGTATTGAAGGCCTGTAAATTAAAAGTTTCGGGAAACACCGAGTCGACTAATTGATTCCACAACGATATCACTATCGGATAAAACGAAGAAGAAATAACCCAACATTGAAAAAGGTTTTAAGACAAATCTATGTTGATTTGAACTGAAATGAGTGTTTGCGTTGCTGACAAAAGGATCTAGAACTAGAGAACGGGTTTCTGAAGAGCATCTACCGTAGTAAAATTTGTAGAAAACAGTTAAAGCTCCTACATTTCGTCTATGCCCAAAAGAATCAAGAGATAAGGTAATGGTCACTTTGTATAAAATACGAATAACTCTATTCTGAATTCTATCAAGATATTGCG
The DNA here is from genome assembly GCA_947095585.1 of Nephrocerus scutellatus. NCBI lineage: Eukaryota > Metazoa > Arthropoda > Insecta > Diptera > Pipunculidae > Nephrocerus > Nephrocerus scutellatus. Next base: position 35,749,192 of record OX352763.1, read on the forward strand.
AAGATGAGGAAATACCATTCAATAAAACTTTTATTTTGCGGGTCCATCAATAATCCTCAATGGCGGAATACTGTCGAGTCCAGTTGCTTTATTATGGTCAAGTTCTTTAAGAATTTTTGAAACAACCCGTGTCCGGAAATAGATATTTGACATACCTGGGCCTACATTCGGGAGAATTGGTGGGCTTTGATTAGATAAAGGAAGGGTAGACGCACAAGCAAAATGCGAAGCTAAGAGATTAGCTTTCTCAATACCTGTTTTAAATAGAATTCCATTATGAAATAAAGAAGGAATAGATGAAGTATTGTCTGCAAAGTTTTTTTTACCAAGGCAAACGGCAAACGGAGTTGCCGGAATTAACAATTTCCCGAACTCGCACCCCAACTCCCAGTAAAGATGAGATCGCTACCGCACCTGGAGAGGCATTTGCGTTCGTCCTTCAGTTGCAAAATAATAGCCAAAGTAGTACTTGAGCGAAGTAAGGAACATCTGGAAGATACACTCGATGCCGAACAAGCAGGTTTCTGCACTAGATCCTCCTTTATCGACCACATCAATACCCTGCGGATCATTATTTAACAGTGCGTTGAATTGCGGTCACCACTATACCTGCTGTTCATCGATTTTGAGAAGGCGTTTGACAGTGTCAACAGACAGTTTTTCTGGTTTGCCTTGCGCAGGAGAAGTTTACCCGATAAACCAATAGCTTTTATTAAAGCAACCTGTGTTTCCAATATCTTGGGAGTATTGTCTCGACCGAAGGTGGAACCGAACAGGACATTGTCAACCGAATCGGCAAAGCAAAATCAGTGTTTGGAATGATGTCCATGATATGGCGAAGCAATGCGATCAGCCTAAACACCAAGCTACGACTGTTGCGTTCAAATGTTGAATCTGTGCTGTTTTATGGGTGCAGCACTTGGAAGGTGACCGCTACTATCACAAAATGATTACAAACGTTCGTAAATAGGTGCCTACGGAACATCTTTTGGGGGATTCTGGCCTAACCGCATCTCTAACGAAGATCTTTACCCGAGAACAGGTCAGGAACCAATAGGCACAACCATGCAATGAAGGAAGTGGCAGTGGTCATACACTCCGAAAAGGCGACAGTTCCATAGGAAATTACGCAATGCAATAGAATCCGTTATCTCAGGATAGTAGAAGAACGGTTCGTCCGAGAAATACATGGCGCAGAACAGTTGATTAGGGGTCACGGCAATTGAGAAAGAGTTGAAGAGAGCCAAAGCTCATTGCCAGGAACCGTACTCGATGGCGCGTAGGCGTAATAGAGGCCCTAGGACCCTCAAGGTGATAGAGGACATAATGAAGCCAGCAAACGACCAAAAACTTTGATTGTTTAAATCTGAAACAAAAAATTTTTCTCATGCTATCACGAATATTAAAGGATAACGGAGTTTAATTTTCCATTCCTAGCAAAATGGTTGACGTGATAAGTTGTGAAGCTATGTTAGCATTATTGTTGAAAAGGCAAAAATATGGCTTTAATATGTCTTGTGGCTTAGGCGTGATGCGATAACAAATATATGCAGATATTTCGAAAAATATCTCCAGTCCAGCGCCTCTTACCGGAACAAAAAAAAATCGTAAGCTTATCGGAGCACCGAACGAACATGTAGTGTGATTATGGGATCGATCAGTCCAGTTTGAGCATGATGACGTCTTTTAGGCGTAATGACATCTCGACTCCAGCGTCACCTACCGAGCTCGAAAAAGACATAAATTTATCGGAGCATCAAACGAACATATGGTGTGAATATGGCTTCGATACATCATGTGGCTTAGGCGTTGCGCGATTACATGCAAACGCACAATCACTCTTGTATATAAAAATATACGCTCATATAGGCACTCATTATGAAACACCCTGTTTACAATATGATATCGGAACCAATTTTGCTTTGCTCTTAATATGCCTGTAGATAGTAGAGTTCCATTTTTCTTTGTGTTTGAAAATCAAACCGAGATCCTTACGAGATTGAAAACATATTCATTTACTGGGGCTTCCTTTGCCGATGAAAGGACTGGATCAGCATATTTTGAAAATTGCCCTTGAATTTCTTTACAAAAGCCACCCACTTTCAGTCGATTTCATTGTGCGTGAATCTTACAAGTTAAGATTTTAAAAGTTATCAGTCGGAAATTTCCAAACACCGTGTTTGCATTTCGATTAACAGTGTAATACACACATACCTTAATCAAGTTATAATTACATACGTGAACTTGTTCATCAACTCGATGTTCTTTTCGCAGAAATCAATAAGTCGACTTGAGTGAATGATTTCCTATGGTGATACGAGTACCTACGATAATTGACGTAATTGCTTTTTATGATTAGTGACAAGCATTGGCTTGGCCCGCCCACTTCGTGTTGTGAAAATAAAGGGTAAGTCTCTGAACTAGATTCTAATTGTATACTCGAAATGAGCTTGATTTAAAACTGATGAGTATATATAGCGTCACGAGTATTGCGGTTGAATTATTGGTGGACAAACGAAACCGTCTGTTTCACTTCCATATAGGCAAAGTGTGCACTTGCACAGGGGACTGTCCATTGTTTTGTGCTTTGGGCGTCAAAACCTATTAGCCTAACTTGAATAAGTTATTGACAACAACCGTATAGGGTCACTTGTATTTAGCTTGGAAGCGAACACCGCAGTCGAGTCAGCTGACATAAAACATCATGTTTGAAGCCCGCTCCTGGCTTTTCGCGCAAAATCTCTGCAGCTTTCCCGATTTTGAGACGATGTCATCCAATTCTGGGCGTCCTAGTTTATGCCATCCTTCCATTGTAGGCTTGGTCGGCCTCGCTGTCCTGTTCCATAAATCCTATCGCAAAGGACTTTCCGAGCAGGATCCTGCCCACCGGATCCTTCTTTCTTTCTTTCTTTCTTTCCTTTACTCCATGGGGGAGCATAGGGCTTCTACAAACGCCCGCCAACGAACTCGATTTATCGTCTGAGGTTTTTAAGAGACGCCCCTCGGTCCCCTGCGATCTTGCTTCCTCTTCTATTGTCCTTTTCCATGTGGGCCAAAGGTCATTGTTGATAAATTCAATATGTGTCCAAGGCTTGTATTAGTAAGAAGGAACAATTAATTCAGTTGAGTGGTGATTGGCCAACCGCAACCTATGTCGACATGAAGCGCCGCCGACCAAAGCAAGTCCACCTTCTTATTTAGCCCCGACGCAAGCTAATACAAATCGGATTGGGTACCGAAATCGTTCACTTGATTTGGCCGAGTTACCAGTGACGCGACGTGGACGCATAAGATAGGAGTTGTGATGCGAGGGGCTTAGGACATGACTGTCTATAATTGCGTCATCATCACCGTTTGTCACCACCCACCGGAATCTATCGAGTTTAATTCTCTTAACGATGTCGACATCGCGTTAAACGCTCGTAGATCTCATCATTATAGAGTCTCCGGAATCGTCCTTCCTCACATACGGGGCCAACAATTCTCCGTAAGACTTTACTCTCGAACGCGGCTAAGAGGTCAGAATGCTTTTTGCTAAGCACCCAAGTCTTGGATCCATATGTAAGTACTGGGTATGACCATTGTCTTATTTAACAGCAGCTTAGATGTTATGGTTAAGTTCCTCGATTTGAAGAGTCTTGATAGACTGTAGTAGGCTTTGTTGGCTTTAAGCAACCGGGTCCATATTTCTGGTTTCATGCTGTTATCGGCTGCTGCAGATGCACTAGATAGGTAAAGAATTGCACTACTTCAGATACACCCTCCACTATCTTAATTGCAGGACAAATAGTCGCAGACGTGGCCACCATGTACTACGTTATGCTCTCATTTATGTGCAGCCCCAGATTTCGTGCCGCCTGCTCGATCCCGATGAAAGCTTCCCGTACAGGTCTTGAATTTCTGCCAACGATGTCAATATCGTCTACGTTAGCCAGTATCTGAATGGACTAATAGAGGATTATTCCTCTCGCCGTTACGTCAGAGTCGAGTTCCTTTCTCCAACGCCAGGTTGAAGAGGACGCATGCCAGTCCATCCACTTGTCGGTGCCCGTTATAAATGTTGAATGGGCTTTATAGAGATCCGGATATTTTTCCCACACTGGTATAGACCAATGATGACTTTAGCGTATGGGGCTATCGTGTCTTAAGGGATAGAGGAGAAAATCCTATACGCGGTACTCAACAAAGTTATACCACGATAATTGCTGCATTGTGTGATATCTCCCTACTTATGTATAGGGCACAGGATGTCACTTTCCCAGTCTTCTGGCATCGCTTCTTCCTCTCATACTTGTACTGTTATTTCATGAATTGCTTAGTGTAATGTGGGCCTATTTTAATCAGTTCCGCTGGGATCCCATCTGATCCTGGGGCCTTTTTATTTTTGAGCCGATTTATCTCTCTGCTAACTCCGTCTATGCTTGGTGGCGGTAGCATAGTATGGTCCTCGGTCATTGGTGGAGCATCCAATTCCTCAGTTAGCTAGCCATTTAGCAACTCATGAAAGCGCTCTTCCCATCACTCTAAGATGCCTTTGAGATCGGCGATCAGATTACCCTCTTTGTCTTTGTAGTATGTGAACCGCGGTATATATTGCGTCATACCGCGGACTCTGTTCTGTTCTAGTTCACGGACGAGATTTTTATCCCAGGCTGCTTTCTTTCGCCGGTGAACTGTTTTTTCGTATCTTCTGCGCTCTTTATATCCATCTTCGCGTGCCCGCGTTCTATGAGATTGTTGCATTTCTCGGTACGCAACATTCTTACATTCAGTCGCTAGCTTACATTCGTCATCGAACCAGTCGTTCCAATCTCTATATTACCACTGCCTAAGATGGAGTCAGCAGTACTAATAACAGTATTCTTAAGGCATGTCCATTTCTCTTCTACGGACGACATCTCAGCTTCAGGACTGCATTTATGGCGAGTCCTATCGCTTGACCATAGTTGTTTCTGGTCTCTTCGTTGCGAAGGGCAGCCGTGTTGACTCGAATCTGAATCGGAGCACCATACCACCTCTATACATTGAGCGTTCGTTCTATGACAAAGTTCTTAAATTGCCGCGCCGACAATTTGACACATTTTTGAAGTCTGCATGTCAATGTTGTCTGGTACCTGCCATACAAATTGACCAACATTATTTATATTTAAATGTAAGATACCTACAAGTTAAGGCCGGAGCTGAACGTCAAATTGAGAAGCTTTCCGTGACAAGTTAATGCTCTCGGAACGTTTGTCACCCATTCGCGAGAGGTGGGACACCGTAAAAAATACTTTTTTGGTGTTACTGAGATTCGAACCCCCAACCCCTGCTAAGTAGCCATGCGTTTTTTCACTGAGCCACGGCGCCCACTTTTCGATACATTTGTATTATAAATAAACGCTACCTAGATATTGCCTAAGGGCCAAATATAATGGACTTGAGTCGGATTAATTTAGCTGATGTGAACGACTCATTACATGCAATTCGTATGCTGTGACCATAATGTGATTTTGGTCGGTTTCGTCAAATGGTCGTTAACTTACGTAGCGTTAAGCAAAGGTGTCACTGAAGTGAGACATTCGGTGCGCAAAATTTGACAACTGAGTGAAATGCAAGTAGTTGCTAAGGTTCATTATGGGTAAATTAAAGAATAAGAGAAATTAGCTAAGCTTTTCGTTCAGTTTTGTTGTTAGAATGGGCCCACTGCCAGCCCATTGTAGTTGGCCCTTATTTGTTCGTAAACAATGATAGGATTCATAGGGTATCCAGAATACTCAGATTGGTAATTTCTCAGGAGAGTCAATGCGATACGCTCATGAGTATATACCAAGGGCCATTATTTGTACCTCAATTACTGTTATTTTACAAAAAATTCTTTTAAATTTTATTATAAGTTACGTATTGAATTACAATAAATGTGTTACGTTATTAATATTTCATTTGAAGAATTAAATTATCAATGCAGCAGACATCACGCTTTTAATGTAATGCATCGTGCATACCAGATAGGCAGAGATACTTGCAAGGTCGTAAAAAATCTTGAAGTTTATAGGAGAATTACAAATGAATTGATTTCAAATTAAATTAAATTTCTGTAAAACACTACCGAGAACAAGCCATCAGGTGCGCACCACTCGATTATTGCATACATGCAGCGAAAACTTGCATTTGATAAATGATTTAAATTAACATTGAACCACAACTGTTCCCATTCTTTATATTACGATTTTTTATTTTTCTTAATAAACAGAGTAATGTATATTTCATCGTACATATAAAAAAATACAGACTATAAGTAATTGGATTTGATTATTTCCACGAGACGGCGATACATAGTGTTGCGCAATGATCCTGCAATTTCGCTGCCTTAAGCCACGCCTAGTAATGGTCATGGTCATGGTCATGGTCATGATCATGGTCATCATGTGTATGATCGGTGCCACAATGTAGATGATCAAATACAGCTTCGTTAACGCCATTTCGATAAGTGGGTCGTGGATCGAAACCAACTGCAGCGTTCTGAAAAAAGAAAAACACCCCACGGATTATAAAAAAAAAAAAAACAAATAAAAAAGCAAATGATTGTCACTTATACCAAAATAGAAGGTTAAGCTTGCCAGTAGTTGCTTTGTCCAGCAGAAAGACATCATGGCATAACGTTTTTGTTTAACAAATCAATTCAATTTAGTGTCACACCCTTGAACAACAAATTCATGTATGTACTTTGCTTAAATGACTTTTCGGAAACATAGGGAACACTTTCAAAAACCGTCTTTCGATTAACTTCATAGACAAAGCTTCCCGTAGCACATCAGTGATGATAATTAGTATAGAAGTTTGCCCAATTATACCAATGTTCAGTTAAAATTATACTGCAAATCACTTGATTGAGGCTGGCTGTTATCACGCTGGCTGCATACCCACATTTTCGACCTAATTTTAGGCAATGATAGAGAGGAATTAGTAGCAAGCATCTCGCGCTATGTCCCTGGTCATTGAAAGCAATTATTTCCTGTGGCCGTCAACGTGTTTCTAGACCCAATTTGCATTTTATTTCTCAAGATTTTCTTAGTGCGTTTTTTGGGGATCTGCATTGAAAGGGGAAACTACTGACTGCTCAGAACTTGGTTTGAGCCAGTAGCGCAACAGTCCAGTTCGTGATGTAATGCTTGCTTTACCCCCTAGTGGAGGTCCCCAGGCAACTATGTGTATAAATCCATATATATGTAGGCTAAAATTGCAAGTGCGAACGGTCTAGCGTTTCTAGTCTAGGTAACGTCGTGGGTTAGCACACTGCGGTACCGAAAAATGTCCGCTACTGAAACCGACACAACGCTTCAAATAAGTAATGATCGAATAAGGACGACTTTTGGCTATTGTACCCGGACTAAGATTGGTTTCTGGAATTTGAGGATGCTCCTTATCACAGGAAGTGAAGGACCACAATATGCCAGATTTCTTCAACTGCAACGTGAGTTTCTTCGATATAATTTGGACATACTGGGAGTGAGTGAAGTAAGATGGTTCGATGCGGGAGAGTACCAATACCCAACGTGTAACACTGTGCTAATCTACTTCGGCAAACCCTCCGGCAGTCCCCGTGATTTTGGAGTTGGTTTGCTGCTAACGCCAACAGCACGCAGAGGCCTTAATTCCTGGCACCCACATGGTGATAGGATCTTTTCGGTCAGATTTCGGACTAAAGTAGGGCGCGTCACGATCCCCGAATCCCTCAACTGAGGATGATAAGGACAACTTCTTAAATCAGCGTATTCAAAGCAACGCCGAACGTAGATATCGTCATCGTTATGGCGGACTTGAATGCCAAGGTAGGTAGCGACAATGAAGGACTCAGACATGTGATTGGGAAGAACGGCCTCGGCGACCGAAATGACAATGGTGACAATGGTGAAAGATTTGTTGATTTCTGTGACACCCATCACCATGCTATAAAGTCAGATGGGTGTCAACTGACAGGCAATCATCATCCAACCAAATCGATCACGTGGTAATCAGCCGACGTTTTAGAAGCACCTGTCTTTTAGACGTGGCTTACATTCACTTCACTTCAACATCCTGCGGATCATTATTGAACAGTGCGTTGAATTCCGGTCAGCACTGCACCTGCTGTTCATCGATTTTGAGCAGGCGTTCGACAGTTTCAACAGACAGTTTATCTGACTAGCCTTGTGCAGGAGAGGTATACCCGATAAACTAACAGCTGTTATTAAAGAAACATATGACGGCTCTAAATGTAATGTGCTGCAAAGAGGAAAGCTGTCAGAGGAATTCGTGATCCTAAGTGGGGTACGACAAGGTTGCATTCTATCGCCGATACTTTTTTATTAGCGATTCGTGCAGCGACTCTTACATCTTAAAGTACCATCGATGCCCTTTTAATTGGATAACCCTAGCATATGAAGACTGCGACCTAAAAGATCTATTGTATCTTATTCTAAAAGACGTACCAACCCCCTAGTGAAGGATAGTATAGCAGTATAGTAGCGGAATACCTCAACTCCGCTGTCGAGGATAAATCCTTTTGAAGAATGCGTTTCCTTAACCAAATTAGTACTGGGCATTCGCAGAGAATGTGCTCAGATGACATCACAACAGCTTCCCAGCAGTACCTACATTCTGTCTCTGAGCTCACACCAATTTTGTTAAGGTTATATCGCAAGCCACAATGACCTGTTGGGAAACTTACCAGCTTAGGAAAAGGGTTTGATTAATTGTTTGGATTGCCTCAACCCCCGGGGTATCATCCCAGTGGGCCAGTCGAAGATTGTGTTCCCAGCTATTTAAGAATGCTGTGGCGGCAGCCCAGTTGACACCACAGTAGGGTTCAGGTACTATGAACGCAGATTCTGAGCCAGCTAGCTAGCGAGTTCGTCTGCAGATTCATTGTCTGAAATTCCCTGATGACCAGGGACCCTCTGTTGTGTCTAGCAAGAGATTGCAGTCCATCGTAGCGGTCTTTGACTGACAACGACTCCATTAAAATTGTTAAATAGACGACAGCGCTTTAAGCCTGGCTATCTGAAAATAAATATATTATAGCGCTCTTAATTCCTTTACTAAGATTAAGATCCAGTTTAGCCGTTTATCAAGGATGGCGCCGGGATGCCCTTAATTAGGGTACACAACAATAATCAAAGGAGATCGTCTAAAGTCTCTGGTTTATTAGCATAGGCCATACGTGTTGACGTATCCCCAAAAAAAGAAGTACCTTGAGGTGTCAAATAACACGAACGAGAGGGCTAATTGAATTATTGTCTTAAATACTAGTCATTATAGAAACTATATTAGAAGGTTATTAGAAGGATATTCTCGCGAGTATTTGAGTGGTTGGCGGTTAATCCAAATGCTGACAAAGAATATGAAGATCGAACCTATGCAATTTTGAACCAGATTCTTGTACCCAGTGCGTCTTTTTTTAACTGTCCTAACAATGGGAAAAGCTCTTAATAATATCTACTCGTAAGAACCTTTTCCCTATTATCCAGCCTCACAAAACGGAATTGCAGCCGCATACAACTTCCAGTGAATGGCAATGCATGCCGCACTATCAACGTTTTTGTCGACACCAAAAACCCCAACTTTCAAGTCTATGACATTGACCTACAGAAGGGGAAAAACCACGCAACTGTCTACGTAAGTCATAGCTAATATAATGTAAGCACATTGACACTCATCGGCTTAGGTAATGCGCTTCTTATCGCATCAGATGTGCACTGCAAGGTGTGCAACAGTTATTGAAACAACAAAATAAATGTACAATTTTGAAATAAACAAAATGCTGATAATAAGACTGAAAATACTGCAAATAACTTTAGGGGTCATTCTGTCACGCTTTTTTCAATGTAATGTTGTGAGTTGACGGTCTTGTATACATTTTTGTGGAAGACTTTTCGGAGACGGGTCTTGAGGGGTGTTCTTATGGAGTCTTGAGGAGAGTGTAGTGGTGTTTAGAGGTGGTCTTGAGGGGATCTCAAGGTGGTTTTAACAAGGTCTTATATGTCATTCTGTCACGTTTTTTTTTCATTACAAATCTGTTAGTAAGTCTCGTACGCCCATCCTCCAACCCATCCGCAGTACCCGTGCCACAACTCGAGCCAATAGGCCTATCTTCCTCTCCCTAATTTCCTTACCACCATCGAAGCATAACTAGCCCCCTAAAAGGTAGAAAATAAAAGAGGTGGATCTGGAGCAACTAGAACTGATATAAAATATTTTTGGGGTAGGACTTTTCGGGGGGTCTTTTTGTCGTCTTCAGGTGGGTCGTGTGATGGGTATTGAGGTGATGATGATGGGGCCTTCAGGTAGGTCTAGAGGGGTTCTTTATGGGGTTTAAAGAGGGTTTTGAGTGGGATTTTGATAAGCTTTTAAGGGCGTCTTGAGTGATGTTAAGGGAGTATTAAAGGTGGTCTTGAGGGGGGTCTTGAAGGCTCTTGAGGGTGGTATTGAGGGTGGTTTGAGGGGAGTCTTGAGATGTTCTTTAGTGGGGTGTTTAAGTGGTTTTGAGGAAGGCTTGAGGGGTTCTGAGAGGGTCGTGAGTTGAGTCTTAAGGGAGTCTTTAAGAAGTCTTGAGGGAGACTCGAGGGAGTTTTGTGAGGATATTTAGCCGGGTCTTGAGGGAATCTTTAGGTGGTCTTGAGGGGTTCATGAGGGGATTTTGAGAGGGTCATGAGTGGAGTCTTTAGGGGTTCTTAAGAAGGATTTGAGGTGGTCTTGAGGCGGTCTTGATGGGGTTTTAAAAGGGGCGTGCGTGGAATCTTAAGGGGGTTTTTAGGTAGTCTTGAGGTAGTAATGATGGGGGTAGTAACGTGTTCTTAACGGGGTATTGAGGTGATATTGAAGGAATCGTAAGGTAGTCTTGAGGGGGGACCCGAGGGGTTTTTAAGGGAATCTTGAGTGGGGTCTTGATGGGTTCTTATAAGGGGTCCTTGGGTGCTCTTGAAGGGGTCTCTAGGTGATCTTTAGAGAGTCTTTAGGTAGTCTTCAGGAGAGTACCAAGGGGTTTCGTGAGTATCTTAAGTGGGGTTTTGAGGAGGTCCTTAGGGGGTCTTGAGGGGATTTTGAGAGGGTCGTGAGTGGGGTCTTGTGGAGTCATAAGATGGTTTTCGGGGTGTCTTGTGGTGGTCTTGAATGTATCTTGAGGGCTTTTTGGTGTTCTTAAGTGTGGTCTTGAGAGTATTTTCAGAGGGTCTTAAGGGAATGTTAAGGTGGGTTTTAAGGGGTCTTGAGGAAATATTGATGTGGGTCGTAACGTGATCTTGATTGCGATCTTGAGGGTGATCTTTAGGGCGGTCTTGAGGGGTTTTTAGAGGGTCCTCTCGTGTTCTTTTGGAAGTCTTTTGAGGGTTTTTTTATGGGACTTGCGGGTGTCTCCATATTACCATCCCATCTGAATAATAATGAAATTTTATATACATATTTAATTAAAAACTAAAAAGTATAAAATAAAATTATATAAAATTATATATAAGAACCGTGCTAAGCATTTGATGTTCCTTTCATCTTGTCATAAACCTCAAATGCACTTGTATTTAAGTTTGGAGCGAATAAATGCCTTGTAAATGGTAGCCAGATCTGAGGGAGCGAAGTACATCTTGCAGTTACATTTGGCAGTATTCCAACGAAGCTCATACCAAGTATTGAAAATTAGAATGAGTTTCAGAGACAAAACACCGACGTTTATGCGGTGATCATTGGATTTGCAACCGTCCAATACAACTTGGATTGAACGGTCAGAAAGGTAGTTACCGGTCCAATAAAAGAGGGCTTTATCAATTCCATAGGCATTCATTTTCGACAAAAGAGCTTGGTGTCAGACTATGTCAAACGCCTTGGAAAAATCGAGTGCAACAACTTTGCTTTCACTAAATTTGTGAATAGACTGGTTCCACTTTTCAGTGCCATCAGATCACCTGAAGAACGTTGTCATCGAAAACCGTAGCCGTAAACCGCTAATGGAACTTACGCTTTAGAGAAGAGAGAGCTGTGCATGTGCAGAGCAGGTGAAGAATGGTCTCTTCCTCGTCCATGTTATTAACGTGTTTTCCTGAAACGGCAATACCAACTTCATCCGCATAGGCGATCACTATGTAGCCCTCGCTTTTCAGGTATATCAGCAGCTCGTTCAACACTAAATTCCATGGAGGGGGTGTATATATCTCCACCTTGCAGCGTTCCTCTGCAGACAGATCTATTGGCAGACACCACACCCAGTTTTAAATTAATGATCCCTCCCTTTTCAGGTATATCAGCAGCTCGTTCACCACTAAATTCCATAGAGGAGGTGGATAGATCTCCACCTTGCAGCGTTCCTCTGCAGACAGTTCTACTGACAGACATTACACCCATTTTGAATTAATGATCCGACTTGTAAGCAGGATATTAATTAAACCACTAAGTGAGTCGTCTACTTTAAGTGCAACTGCGATCGCCAATGTGTTGACGATGTCAAAAGCGCCTTCAATATCCAGGAATGCTTCCATTGTATACTCCTTATGGTGAAGTGAATAATCAATAGAACTGACTAGCGTATGTAGAGCTGTTTCTACAGATTTGCCTTTCCAATGATAATATTGATCATTAGACAAAAGTCTATTGCTTTAACGATTATCAATCAGTCTTTCTTAGGTTTTTAAAAGGAATGATGACAGACTTATAGGTCTGAGATCTTTTGAACTGACGTGAGAGCATTTGCCCGCTTTGGGTATAAAAACCACTTTTACTTCTCTCCACAAATCCTGAATGTGGATCAACTCTAGACAACTCTTTAGAAATACCTCTAACACAGGTAGGGTAATATCTGAGGTCTTTTGGAGTTCGGCTGGTATTATGCCGGTCTGGTCCTGTAGATTTGTATGGTTTGAAGCTGTGCAGTGCCTAAATCAATCTGTCCCAATTAATAATATCATCAGATATGTATGGTACAGAGTTTGACCTATTAAGGTTAACGTTTCTTATGATTTGAGAGCTAGTTGGGAAGTGGGTGCCTAGTAGCAGATAGGGCGATTCATCGCTAGAGGTAGTTCACGAGCCGTCTGCTTTTTTCAAACAGCTAGGCGTTATGGGATTGTTTGAGAGTACTTTCCTAAGCCTTGAAGCCTCGGAGGACGCTTCTATTTTTCCACAGAAGAGTCTTCAGGATAAATGATTGGCTTTTCTTTGTTCTTTTTTTCTAAACTTTGAGGGAAACTTTGTAGGCGTCCCAGTCTCTCTGTTTCCTTGAGCTTTTGGCTGAGTTGAACAATTTTCTGCAGCTGTTTCTGAGTTGTCCCAGTTCAGAAGACCACCAATGTGGTCTTATCTTGCCTCTAGGACGAGTAAGAGGGCATAAGGAAGACTGTGCTTTGTTGAAAGCCAGGGTGAGTTCCATGACTTTACAATCAAACTCATTAGTGCTGAAGTGGATTTTTAATAGTGAACAGTTAAGCTGTCGCTTAAGTGTTTCTCTGTATTTGAGCCAATCGGTTTTCCGATAGTTCCTGAAGGCAGGGGGATTCATCATCTAAGCCAAACTGAATAAAACGGTGATCTGAAAATGAATGCTCAGCCGAATCCTTCCAGTTCGGAATACTTTGATTAATGAAATCGGAGACAAGAGTATTGTCTAGGACTTCCTGCCTACTTTTCGTGATGAACGTTGGTTAATTTCCAATATTGGATACAATGAGGTTTGTACTTAAAAGATAATCAAAGGGTAATTTGTAATTTTTGTAAAAACAGCAACTTTAACGCAGCGAGTAAGTTATTATTTGGAAATCAATCAGACTACTTGAAAAGTTAAAAAGTAGTAGATAGAGTAATCAGTTCAAAATATCCACTACTTCACCAATCACTAGCAAATAAACTAAATTTCTATCAAACTCACCCCAAAGATGACATCATCGACACCCTCATATGTACCAAAGAAATTAAAAGCCGAGTTGCTGCTGCGGCCAAATCTTATCAAGATTGTCCAAAAAAGTTGTAAAATCTCGCTCCGAGTTGCCCGATTGGTTGTAGCTCGAACAAAGACTGCACGTTGTAGCTCGGCGTCAACATTGCACCTTCGATAGTCCTTCGGTTTGGCAAGTTTCATATTTGGACAGAGCAAAACCTCATCAGCTGTAGCATTGTACTTGGCCGAATCGACAATGCGAATTACATGTCCAGCACGTCCCTTAAAGTGCTCGCAGATTTCATGTCCCCGACGAAGATTAAGAAACATAGCCGAATGATTGGCGCGGTGATCAGAATTTTTGTGCACTCTGGAAGCAACGGAAGAAAAAACATCAATATTTGTACATTTCTGTACTTGAAATATTCCACTCACATTGGCATCTCCAAGATCTGTTCAATTGGGACTCCTTTGTCTGTTACCGCAATATACAAACTCTTATCAGACAAACGTTCGAAAACAATCGGCTCCAGGAATGCTCTACGTGCAATGGGGTAATCATGTCCTATGCCGACGTAAATGTCCGACGTATTCGAGCAAACGGATTCAATGCAAGATTCGGCGTTGTTGTTCTGCACACATGTCAGCTGCAGTTGGTGGGCTGGATTGTTGGTGTCATTTTTCGCAGCCACAACTAATCTGTTGCACTTTGAGAATGCTGACGCTGATGGTGCACACAGCCTGAACGTTTGATTAGATTTGATGTGGTCACTATGGGACCATGGCGGAAGATGTATTGCACTTGACACTTCGAGGGCTACAATGGCCAGCAGCAGGGCGATACTTAAGCGATACATTCTTTTCGAGGTAAAAAGACACGTTACGGGTGTACACTGAATGCCGTAATGTCTAGGCGGCACGGTTTTATACAGCAAACGTCTTAGACTGTTTTGCCCTTTTTACAAATACAAAATTAATCATTTTGATAAAAAAAAAAACATGTTCTCGAAGTGAATTTTTAAAAAAAACATTTAGATAAGAAAATTCTGCTGAAAATTAATGAGTGCACCTGTCTGTTGTGATATTTTCTTAATCGATTCGTAATTAGTTTTTCTTTATCTTGTGCTAGTAATTCGTGCTCACATTTAAGACTCTAGATAAAACACCCGCATTCGTGTATTCGTTTTGTTCAAATGCACGTTGGAGCACTTCGTGCTCACATTTAGAAAAAAAACAACCCATAAAAATACAATTTTTCATGTAAATTCTCTAACAGGAGATGGGTATGTGTTAAAATTTGAAGAAAATCGAGCTAATTTTTAAAAAATTTATATGGGCAACCCTCGGACCTCAGGGCATCACTCCAAAAACTTTACAAAAAATTTTGTCCATCGGAGATAAACACGTATGTATATAAAATTTTAAAAAATCGGGTTAAGTTTTTTAAAAAATTTGTTGGGGCCCCATGACCCTCCAAACCCTGTCTCCAAAATTCTTGCAAAAAGTGTTGCCCATCGGAGATACACACGTATATAAAATTTTAAAAAAATCTGGTTAATTTTTTTTAAAAATTTTTTGGGGCCCAATGACCCTGGGGCCCGGGGTCTCCAAATTTTTTACAAAAAGTGTTTTTCATCGGAGATACAAACGTATATAAAATTTAAAGAAAATTGGGTTAATTTTTTAAAAAATTTTGGGGCCCCACGACCCCGGGACCCAAATTTTTTACAAAAAGTTTTGCCTATCGGAGATACACATGTGTATTAAATTTGATGAAAATCGGGTTATTTTTTTTTAAAATTTATGGGGCCTCACGAACCCGGGCCCGAGGGTCCTCAAATAGAAAGTGTTGTCATCGGAGATATGCATGTGTGCGTGGGGTTCGGGGTCTCCAAATTTTGTACAAAAAGTGTTTTTCATCGGAGATACATACGTATATAAAATTTAAAGAAAATCGGGTTAATTTTTTAAAAAATTTTGGGGCCCCACGACCGCGGGACCCAAATCGAGTAAAATTTTGTAAAATATTTGTAGGGGAGCCCACCGACCCCGTGGCCCGAGGGTCCTCAAATAGAAAGTGTTGTCATCGGAGATATGCATGTGTGCAAAATTTCAATAAAATAGGACTTTGGGAAGTGGGTCAAAAATTGATCGCAAGATTCCATGACACACAAATCCACAAATCCACAAACCCACAAACACACGGGCAAGTGAAGTTAATATAGAGAATTTAAAAACACCGCCGTTGCCGGCTAAATAAAACATATTTTTTAAAATAGTATAGGAATATATTTTTTTTATACATATTTTTCCAAGGACGCTTCGCTATCGTGCTCATCTGCTAAAGTGTCTATGGCCCGTTCCAAAATATTGCGCTTCTTTATTTTGTAATGACGAAAATCTTAACGTCAAACTTTCGTCTTACACCCACTGTGCACACATGAATAAAAATCCTGCAAACGCTAATTGAGTACAAATGCATGCAAACAAGTCCAGCATAGCAACACAGCACAGGCGTCCAAATAAATCCAGCATAGCAACACAGCACATGCATTAAAATAAATCCAGCATAGCAACACGGCACATGCATGCAAATAAATCGAGCGTAGCGACACAGCCAACGCAGTATGTATTTACAAAATAACGGAAGTGACAAAATGCCAGGTGGAAAAAACCTAAAACATTTGCAACGCATACCAATACCAACAACACCTAAGAGCTGAGAGAGCTGCAAAGCTGCAAAGAACACCTCGGGCCGGAAGCTAAAAATAAACTCTGAAATATCATACACCAAACTTTGTAACGCAGTCGACAACGGAGTAATTTTGGCGACAGGATACGAGTCAACCAACGTTGATCAGCGCGATAATCAGGTTAGTCCAGTCCTCCCAGTGTGTTAGTTTAAATCGCCTTTCTTGGTTTCGAGAATCTGGTGGGCCTTACAGGACTCCATCTCGAAACCCAGAAAATCTTGATAGGGTGAGTTTTCCCTTGTTAGGTGTAGAGACCCTTCGACTTTAGGACTCTGGCGAGCCTTACAGGACTACATCCTGAAGTTCGATCTCTGTTATGGCCTAGTTTTCATTTAGGAGACTCTCTCAGCAGTGGGAGATCTGCTGCTTTCGGCTGATCCCAGTTTAAATCGCCTTTCTTGGCTTCGAGACTCTGGAGGGCCTTACAGAATAGGGTGAGACTTCCCTTATCATGTGTAGCAACCCTTCGCCTTCAGGACTCAGGCGGACCTTACAGGATACCATCCTGAAGTTCGATCTCTTTTAGGGCCTAGTTTTCATTCAGGAGACTCTCTCAGCAGTGGGAGATCTGCTGCTTTCGACTGATCCCAGTTTAAATCGCCTTTCTTGGCTTCGAGACTCTGGAGGGCCTTACAGAATAGGGTGAGACTTCCCTTATCATGTGTAGCAACCCTTCGCCTTCAGGACTCAGGCGGACCTTACAGGATACCATCCTGAAGTTCCATCTCTTTCAAGGCCTAGTTTTTTATTTAGTAGAGGGTGAGCAGTGCTGCTTTCGACTGAATCCGGTAGGGACAAATTCCCCAAAACATTCTCCTGAGCGAAGAGCAACGTTATTGCCTGTACCACGTTTCTACGCAACCCGAGTCCGTGGTCGAAGAACCTGAAGAAAAGTAATATAATTGAAATTTATTATAATATACATAATTGAAATTGAACGAGTCAAATAACTAAATATATTTTGTAACGAAACCAACGGTCTATTAGTTGATAGACACACGACCCTGGACGGCGGCGAGCGTACCCTAGCAATTTACCTCGCTACAGTTTCTTTAAATACAAAATTGGTGTGCAAACTTTAGGACGCTGCTATAAATAGACTCTGAACAATTAAAAAAAAAAAGTGAAAGTGAGTTTGGGAATTCAAGACATTTCTCTGTTCAATTGAGTTTTTGATTTGGCTGAGATAAGACCGGACGACACATGGGCCAATGATGACTTAACGTGTGGGATATTCTGTCTTGTAAGAAAGAGGAGGAAATCTTACAAGAGGTACTCAATGACGTTATACTACGATAATTGCTGCACGTAGCTTTCTTATGTAAGGGACACATCATGCCTCCTTTCCAGTATTCTGGCATCGTTTCTTCCGTCTATACTAATACGATTACTATCATAATATCTTCTTAGAGTACATTACATTATTTATCATTCTTTATGCATCCTCAATCTGAATCTTTGCAATTCTATCGATTTCACTCTGAACAATGAGGGAATATCAACATCTTTTGCATAATTCCGTATTCTGTACAACAATCTGAACTTCTCTTCTTTATGTCCTGTATCCCCTTGTGGGTCCTAGGGCTTCTACTACGCCTACGCGCCATCGCGTGTGGTTCCGGCAATAAGCTTCAGCTCTCTCCAACTCTTCCCCAATTGCCGTGCCTCCTCTTCAACTGTTCTGCGCCATGTATATCTCGGACGACCAATTCTTCTCCCATCCTGAGATAACGGGTTCCATTGCATTGCGTAGTTTGCTATGGAACTGTCGCCTTTTCGGAGTGTATGACAAATCCACTGCCACTTCCGTCGCTGGATGGTTGTGCCTATTGGTGCCTGACCCATTCTCTGGTAAAGATGTTCGTTAGAGATACGGTTAGGCCAGAAAACCCTTAAGATGTTCCGTAGGCACCTATTCCCGAACGTTTTGTAATCTTTTTGTAATAGTGGCGGTCACCTTTCAAGTCCTGCACCCATACCAAAGCACAGATTCAACATTTGAGCGGAACAGTTGTGCCTTGGTGTTTAAGCTTCGCTATATCATGGACATCATTTCAAACACCGATTTTGCTTTGCCGCAAATCGAGCAGCACATGACATTTGGAGCCATAATAGGTTGATTTAATAGTAGCTATAAGTTTCTAGTGCGTAAACCTGCTTTTTCGGCATCGAGTGTATCTTCCAGATGTTGCTTAAGTCGCCCAAGTACTACATTGGCTATTTATGTCGTTTGCAACTGCAGAAAGAACGCAAATGCCTCTCCAGTTTACGCACTCCATAAGACTACCTTTTTTAGGGAGCTTGACAATCATTCCCTTTTTCCACTCGTCGGGTAAACTTTCTGCTCTTCCAAGCTCTCTCTACAAGAGGATATAAAAGCTCTGCTGTTGTCGTTGGAGCGGCACGCAGAAGCTCTGAGGGTATACTATCTAGTCCTACCGACTTGTTGTTCTTTAGCGCGTTAATCGCGGTAGCGATCTCGTCTTTACTGGGAGTTGAGGTGCGAATTCGGGAAATTGTTACTTCCGGCAGCTCCGTTTGATTTAGGTGCATATCGTTAGCAAATACACGGTTAAGGACCGTAGAGAAATGCTCCTTCCATAACTTGAGCTGATCCTCATCTGAAACAAGTACGGCACCATCTAGGCCTTTCACCGGATGTTGGCTAGAGCGGTGACCACCTGTCAGCTCTTTGGTGATTCTGTAAACGGTTCTGCTATCACACCTGCTCGCTGCTTCCTTTGCTTCTGAGGCCAGGTTGTACAATCTGAACTTGGAGAATTCAAAAAATACTTTCTTGTTAGTGCATTACTTAATGTATTAGTAAGTGTTATACTTAGATTAGTAATTTTTAGCAGAGTCAACGCGATACACTTATAAGGGTGATTATTTATACCACGGTTCCTGCGAACAATTACTGTTATTTTATTATAAAATCTTGGTTTTTTAAATTTCATTATATGTTTTGTATATTAATAAGAGTAATTAATTAATTATTACTGTGTGACGTTATATATATTTCAATAGATGAAATAAATTACCAATGCAGCCGACATCACGCTTTTAATGTAATGCATCGTGCATGCCAGATACGCAGAAATAATTGCAAATGGGTTACATAAGGCCGTAAAATATCTTAAAGTTATTGTTAGAATTTCAAATGAATTGATTTCAAATTAAATGTAATTTCTGTAAAACACACCCGAGAACAAGCCATCAGGTGCGCACCACTCGTGTATTGCATACAAGCTGCGAAAACTTGCATTTAATTAACATTGAACCAACTCATTGTATTAATATTTTTTATTCTTCTTTATAAACAGAGTAATATATATAAGTATATCGTATATATAAAAAATACAGGTTATTAATAAGTGGATTTGATTATTGCCACGGCGATACAATCATCCTGCAAGTTCGCTGCCTTAAGCCACGTCTACTTGTGGTCATGGTCATGATCATGGTCATCATGTGTATGATCGGTGCCACAATGTAGATGATCAAATACAGCTTCGTTAACGCCATTTCGATAAGTGGGTCGTGGATCGAAACCAACTGCAGCGTTCTGAAAAAAGAAAAACACCCCATGGATTAAACATCATATAAAAAAAAAAACAACCCATAAAAATTTAAATTTTTCATCTAAATTCTCTAATCGCAGAAATTGATATGGGAGCCCCTCGATCCTGGGCCATTTTTTTTTATTGTAGGAGAAAATCATCGAAACAGACATTTGACATCTGATGTCAA
This sequence comes from Nephrocerus scutellatus, assembly GCA_947095585.1. NCBI lineage: Eukaryota > Metazoa > Arthropoda > Insecta > Diptera > Pipunculidae > Nephrocerus > Nephrocerus scutellatus. The sequence continues at coordinate 35,769,568 of OX352763.1, forward strand.
ATTTGAAAATGCTCAGATCATTTTTTTCTGAGCACTTAGCTCATACTCTGAGCAAATAAGAAACACGAACATTTATCTTGAGAACTCTTTAACTGCTCTGAACTAATTTATGAAAACGCGAAATGACAGAATATTGCGAAAACTTGTTGTTCTATCTGTAAGTTGATATCGACAACAAAAAACGACATCAATAAAAATAAAATTCAGTAAATAAAAAAACAACCCATAAAAATTAAAATTTTTCTTGTAAATTCTCTAATCGGGGATACACACACACACACACACACACACACACACTGCGTGCTCGTCTTGTGGCAAAATCATCCACCAAATGACGCAGCGGCAGCGAACAGCGCTGCTCACAAAGCACAGAGCTCAGACTTTGCCGTGATCTGATGCGATATAGCGATATTTAAAAATTGTATATTGGGGTCCCCAAGGGGCCGATCGCTCCAAATTTTTACAAAAAGTGTTTTCCATCGAAGACACACGTGTACAAAATTTAAAGAAAATCGGGTAAATTTTGTAAAATTTTTGTATGGAAGCCCCCCGACCCCGCAGCCAGAGGGGCCTCAAAATTTAATAGAAAGTGTTGTCTCCGGAAATACACATGTGTGCAAAATTTCAATAAAATCGGGCCATGGGAAGTGGGTTAAAAATTGATCGCAAGATTCCACGACGACCGACAGACGTGCCACGGGCAAGTGAAGTTAATATAGAGAATTTAAAAAACTAACAAAAACTAAACAAAGAAAATGATTGTCATTAAAACCAAAATAGAAGGTTAAGCTTGCCAGTACTTGCTTTGTCCAGCAGAAAGACATCATGGCGTAACCATTTCATTTCAATTTGGTGTCACACCCTTGAACGACAGCAACAAATTCAAGTATGTACTTTGCTTAAATGACTTTTCGTAAACATAGGGAACGCTTTCAAAAACATTCTTTCAATTAACTTCTTAGACATAGCGCCTCGTAGCAAATTAGTAATGACAATTACGAAAAAAGTTGGCCCAATGTTCAGTCAAAACTATACTGCGAATCACTCGATCGAGGCTGGTATTAATTACCATTCTGACCTGGCTGGATACCCACCTTTTGACCTAATTATATCAATGATAGAGTGGAATTTGAAGCAAGCCTCTTGCGCTGAGATTCGCAAGTCCTTGAAAGCAATTATTTTCTGTGGCGCGTCAACGTGTTTCCAAACTCCATTTGCATGTTATTTCTTAAGATTTTTTTAGGGATTTTCTTAATTATACCTATTTTATTTTTTATGGCTTTGATTTTGGAAAAAATGTACTTACACACAGGTAGCGAAAATAATTTCCAACAGGTACATATAAAAAATAGTTGAATAATAAGACCTTCTCAATAACACACTAAACACTCTATCAAAACCCCCTCAAGGCCCCATCAAGAAACCCATTCAAGACCCTCCCAAAACACCCTCACGACCCCTCATCAATCCCCTTACAAACACCGTTAAGACCACCAAAGGACCCCCTCAAGTCTCATCAAGACTACCTCAAGACCCTCTTAAGACCACCTCAAAACTCCACTAAAGAACCTCTTTAAACTCGCTCAAGACCACGTAAAGACCTCTTCGAGACCACCTTAGGACCCTCCTTTACACTCACCAAAGGACCACCAGAATACCCCTAAAAACCCCACAAAACCCTCTTAAGACTCCCATAAAACCCCACTAAATACCTCCTTAAAGCTAACTCAGCACCAACTCAAAACCTCCTCAAGATTCCTCGCAAGACCTCTCTCAAGACCCCACTCAATATCAACTTATGACTATCTCAGGACGCCATCAAGACTGCCTTAAATCCCGTTCATGATCCCAAGTAAGACCCTGTTAAAACCACCTTAAGATCCCCCCCCCCCTGACCCTCACAACACTCCCCTCAAGACCCCATAAGAACACTTCTTAAAAACGCCTACCAGACCGTCAATTCAAAGCATTAGAATGAAAAAAGCGTGACAGAATGTCATATAAGACCCCTATTACAACCACATCAAATTTTCCTCAAGACCACCTGACCCCTACAACACTACCCTCAAGACCCCATAAGAACACTCCTCAAGACCCGCCTCCGGAAAGTCTTCAACAAAAACGCAGGGAACACAACAACAATCTAAGGAAACACCTGCACGAATTAATGGTCTGAACCAAATTGATAGTGACTTTTTCGCATAAATCGGGCGATATACCGGCAAGTTTGCTTTCGATGTTAGTGCCGAGTTCGTCTAAAGTCTCTGTCCTAAATACTGGTCCTTATTGGAACTATCCGTATTGGAAGGTTAATATCGGCGGTTAAGCTAAAAAAAAAAAGAAAAAAATGGGAAAATCGATCCTATGCAATTTTGGACCAGATTCTTGTACCAACTGAGTCTTTTTTTGAACTTCCCTAAAATTCTTAATTTATGTTTGTGGAGGGGAAAACATTCTAAGAATATATTTACTCATGCACGCAATGTAACGAACTCTTTATTGAATGTTTGGTTTCCAAACAGATCCGCGGGCATAAATCACAGGGAAACTTCTATTTAATTTGTATTGCCTATTTTAAGGTAACACAATAATAGGATGCAACACGCAATGCCTAAGAGAATCTTCGGCGTTGTCATCCTAGCTCACCACTTTGGTTTTAGTGAGAAACCATTTTTTGGTGAGGAAGTAAAGGGTGTTTTTTTGGGAGGTTTGTTTTTCCGATAGATGTCGTTTTATTTTATGACAGTTGTTTTGACAGCTCAAAGTGGCATTTCTACTCAGTATTGTTTGGCAAATCATTTTTTTGGCATTTAACATTTAAACACAATTTCTGGCATATGGCTACCACGACTATTTTTCACAAATGTCATTTTTTTTTTTTTTTTTTTTTTTTTTTTTTTTTCATAATGATTTGCCAAACAATACTGAGTAGAAATGCCACTTTGAGCTGTCAAAACAACTGTCATAAAATAAAACGACATCTATCGGAAAAACAAACCTCCTAAAAAAACACCCGTTATATATAACTGACGAGGTTATATTATTGTTATATTATATTATATTATATTATATATTGTTATTCGTTGGCTTCAATTATGTTATTCCACGTACTTCTGTGTAAGTTTAAACGAAACGCAATATTTAGATTTCAAATGAAAAATTAACTAAAGACAAACAAGTACAAGCAAGTACCAAGTGAGTGAAATTACCAGCTTTATGAAAGAACAGCTATGAAATAAAAAAAACTATAAAAATTAAAATTGTTCGTGTAAATTCTCTAATCGGGAATACACAATGTGCATTTGAATAAAATCGGGTAAAATATTTAAAATTTTTGTTGGAGAGCTCCGGGGCCATTTCACTTCCAAATTTTAACAAAAAGTGTTGTCCATCGGAGATACACATGTATATAAAATTTGAAGAAAATCGGGTAAATTTTTTAAAAAATTTGTATGGGAGCCCCCCGACCCCGAATTTTAACAGAAAGTATTCTAATGGGAAATACACATGTGTGCAAAATTAAAAAAAAATCGGACTTAAGGAAGTGTGTTTAAAATCGGTCACAAGATTCTGCCCACCAGCCAGCCACGGGCACGCGAAGTTAATATAGAGAATTTAAAAACAGTTCACCTCGAATTTTTTTAAACATGAATCGCGTTATAAAAATTTGGAAGTGGCCCCAGTGCGGAGGGGCTCCCATGGGTTTTTTTTTAAAAACTAACCAGATTTTATTAGAATTTGTAACACACGTGTGTCTCCGATGGACAACACTTTTTGTGAAAATTTGGAAGTGAAGGCTACAAATCTCATTATCAATAGTCAGCTCAAAATCTCCACTACTTCACTAAGCACTAGCAAACACGAACGAAATTTCTGACAAACTCACCCCAAAGATGACATCATCGACGCCCTCATATGTGCCAAAGAAATTAAAAGCCGAGTTGCTGCTGCTGTTGTGGCCAAATCGTTTCAAGATTGTCCTAAAAAGTTGTAAAATCTCACTTCGAGTTGGCCAATTGGTTGTAGCTCGAACAAAGACTGCACGTTGTAGCTCGGCGTCAACATTGCACCTTCGATAGTCTTTCGGTTTGGCAAGTTTCATATTTGGACAGAGCAAAACATCATCAGGTGTAGCATTGTACTTGGCCGAATCGACAATGCGAATTACATGTCCAGCACGTCCCTTAAAGCGCTCGCAGATTTCATGTCCTCGTCGAAGATTGAGAAACATAGCCGAGTGATTGGCCCGGTAATCTGAGTCACTGTGCACTCTGGAAGCAACGGAAGAAAAATATTAATATTTCTACCTTTCTTTAATTGAAATATTTCACTCACATTGGCATCTTCAGGATCTGCTCAATTGGAACGCCTTTGTCTGTGACCGCAATATACAAACTCCTATCAGACAAACGTTCGAAGACAATCGGCTCTAGGAAGGCTCTACGTGCAATGGGGTAATCATGTCCGATGCCGACGTAAATGTCTGACGTATTGGAGCGAACGGATTCAATGCAAGATTCGGCGTTGTTGTTCTGCACACATGTCAGCTGCAGTGGATGGGCTGCATTGTTGTTGTCATTTTTCGCAGCCACAACTAATCTGTTGCACTTTGAGAATGCAGACGCTGATGGTGCACACAGCCTGAACGTTTGATTAGATTTGATGTGGTCACTATGGGACCATGGCGGAAGATGTATTGCACTTGACACTTCGACGGCTACAATGGCCAGCAGCAGGGCGATACTCAAGCGATACATTCTTTTCGAGGTAAAAAGACACGTTACGGGTGTACACTGAATGCCGTAATGTCTAGGCGGCACGGTTTTATACAGCCCACGATTTAGACTGTTTTGCGATACAAAGTTAATCATTCTGATAAGAAAATTCGTGTTCTCTGAGGGGATTTTTAAATTCAGATAAGAAACTTTTGCTGAAAATTAAGGAGTGCACCGGTATGTTGCGATGTTTTTTTAATCGGTTCGTAATTAGTTTATCTTTACCTTGCCGCAACCATATTCGAGGTATCAACTACGCATGATAATATTTTCCAAAGGAGAACGTCATTTGTTTACAACTTAAACCTACACTGAGTCATGCAGCTTAGTTGCAATTGTATTTCCCAGTTTTTTTTGTTTTGCTATTTTAAAATACCATATTTATTACTTATTTTAACTTCATCATCATCATATTTGGCTATACAACCGGTGTCCGGTACTGGCCTCCCGCAAAAAATCTCTCCAACGGTCCCGATTTCGAGCCGATGTCATCCAATTTGGCATCCGTAAGCTCTGGGCGTCCTGGTCTACGCCATCCTTACAGCGTAGGCTTGGCCGGCCTCGCTGCCGTGTTCCATATATCCTACCGCAAGGAAATTTCCGAGTAGGATCATCTTCGCTCATGCGAGCTAGGTGTCCTGCCCACCGGAGCCTACCAAGCTTAATTTTCTTCACGATGTCGACATTGCGGTAACGCTCGTAGATCTCACCATTATAGAGTCTCCGGAATCGTCCTTCCTCACATACGGGGCTAACAATTAGGCAGTAAGACTTTTCTCTCGAACGCGGCTAAGAGGCACAGGATGCCTCTTCGCTAGTCTTCTGGCATAGCTTCTTCTTCCCATACTTGCACTATTATTTCATGAATTGCTTGGTGTATTGCGGGGCCTCCTGTTTTAATTAGCTCCACTTGGATACCATCAGATCCCGGGGCCTTATTATTTTTGAGCCGATTTATCGCTCTGCTCACTTCGTCTATGCTTGGTGGCGGCAGCATAGTATGATCTTCGCTCATTGGTAGAGCCTCCAATTCCTCAGTTAGCTTGTCATTTAGCAACTCATGAAAGTGCTCTTCCCATCGCTCTAAGATTCCTTTGATATCAGCGATCAGATTACCTTCTTTGTCTTTGCAGTATGTGCAACGCGGTGTATATTTCGTCATACCGCGTACTCTTTGGTAGAACTTCCGCGCCTGGAGCGGTCCTTGCTCTCTATACTGTTCTAGTTCACGGACGAGATTCTTCTCTCTCTCAGGCTGCTTTCTTTCGCCGGTGAACTGTTTTTTCATATCTTCTGAGCTCTTTATATTCATTTTCGCATGCCCGCGTTCTATGAGATTGTTGCCTTGCTCGGTACGCAACGTTCGTACGTTCAGTCGGTAGCTTACATTCGTCATCGAACCAGTCGTTCCGATCTATACAACTACTGCCCAAGATGTAGTCAGCAGTACTTATCACAGTATTTATAAGGCGTGTCCATTTCTCTTCTACGCGCGGCGTCTCAGCCCCAGGACTTACTCTTCCTGCATTTAGGGCGAGTCCTCTCGCTTGACCCTATAGTTGTTTCTGGTCTCTTCGTTGCGAAGGGCAGTCATTGACTCGAATCTAATTCGCGGATGCTGTCTTTCTTGATGATGCAATTCGCGCTAGGAGCACCATACCAACAAGATAGTGGTCCGAGTCGAGTATGTTCGTACTGTCATCAGATTTGGGTTGTGGCGGCGGTGGTCTATCAACACGTTGTCTATTTGGTTGCGAGTGGCTCCATCAGGAGATACCCAGGTGGCTTTGTGGATATTTTTACGCGCAAGCCTTGTACTCGCAACGACCAAAGTATTTCTTGCTGCCATCTCTGTGACTCGTTGTCCATTGTCATAAGTGTTCTCGTGTAAGCTATGGGTGCCAATGTACTGCCTGAATACTGGCTCCCTACCTATTTTGGCACTCATATCCCCCAGAATGATTTTTACGTCATACCGGGACCGGGAACTCCATGCCTGTCCTCGACTGATTCAAAGAATTCTTCTTTTTCATCATCTGTGGAATCCTCTGTAGGTGCGTTAACGTTTATTTATTTTTCTGACTAGAAACTCTACCCCGAGCACATGATGTCTTGCATGACAGCTGTAATATATGTCATATTCTGATTTTTGTAAGACACCATTCCCCGTCCATCGCATCTCCTGAATTGCTGTTATGTCAGCAATATATTTGGACAACAGGGTATCGGCTAGTTGCTGTACAGCTCGTGCTCTATACAGTGAGCGTACATTCCATGAGAAAATACTTAAATCGTTTAGCCAATTTCGGTGCCGGTGCAAAATTTCAATAAAATCGGGCTATAGGAAGTGGGTTAAAAATTGATCAGAAAATCTGACCAGCCAGCCAGCCACGTACACGCGAAGTTAATATAGAGAATTTAAAAATAAGCACTGATGTTAAAAGTAATCAAGTTATTAAATTCATTTTAATAAATAAATAACAAATAAAGTGTCAAATTTAGTATTAACTACAGTTGTAACTGTAGCTAAACTCGTGGCGTTGTTCTAACGTTCCATTTTCCATAACATTTCTCAACCGTTGGCCTTAAGCGTCCAGACCATAGAATCCGTTTTGTCCGTTGCGACGATGTATTGATAGACGTTGCCGTATGTAACGCAAAGAGTTGACCCAATGAATACGTTTTCGCCGTAGGTAGGTAGATAGAGTGGCGGTCCTTGCCGACTTGGCGAGGTCCTCAAATAGAGCTTTAGTGCGCCGTTATGCTGTCACAGTCCTCAGGAGACCTAATGGAACGGAAAAGAAAATGAGAGAAGAAAAAATAGATACTGTATAGTTATATACAACCTGTACCATTGAGGTACGATATCAAATCGGTGATGCCGTACTCTGAAAGCTCCTTCAGGTCAGAAAAGAAGGGAATGCTCAGTTTGCAAAAACGAAGAGGCCTGGACAATTGCAAAGAAAACCAATGAAAGTTTCTTTCTCATTCATATCTAAGTAGCTCCTGCAAAAGGTATAGTGAGGGATTCCCAGTTTGGCCCCGAGGCCGCCCACCGGCCAGTGGCCTGTGGTTATGGCAACCATTTTGGAAATATCTTTCAGATATCTGGAGACCAGCTAGGTGGATTTGTTTTTATTATAGGAAGGCCACATCGCTCTCGACGTGCTACAATTGGTCACATTGCTCCACCTTAGCTGAACTTCGGTGGTAAAGAAGGAAAGAATACGTTCCCTAACGAAGTTCAAAAGACAACAGACACGCCCTTATTTGCCAGTACGTCCACTTTTTCATTGCCGTCAATTTCGCTGAGTCTCGGCACCCAAACTAGGGTCGTAGGACCTTGAAAGGTCTTTGCCAGTACGTCCGCTTCTTCATTGCCGTCAATGTCACTGTGTCCCGGCACCCAATCCACCGTATAAGCAGTTGCTCTACTCCTAAATTATTGAGAGCCTCCTGAATGACATCAATGTGGACATTGTTAAAGGCGAAATAAAGGGAGGGTTTAATTGTGCGTACTACCTCGTGGAGGGCTGTCTCTGTGGACCTGCCTTTAAGGTTATTAAGGTATAAGGTATTTTTATGCAGCTGTATCTTCGACACTTAAACTTATATGCTGGTCTAAGATTAGCTCCAGCGTTTATAGCAGGAACGACGATAGACTAAGTGGTCTAAAATCTTTCGCCGATTTATGACCTCTTCTGCCTGCTTTGGGGACGAATACAACTCGTACTCTTCTCCAACATTAGGGAACATAGCTAAGTCGTATGCAACTTCTGAAAATGTTCACTAACCAAGGGGCCGACACACCTATAGTCTTCTAAAGCATGATAGGTTGAATGCTGTTTCTTATTTTTTTTTACTTTTCGCTGGCTGGCTGCTGGCTGGCTGGCTAATTTGGGCTTTATATAAATTGTGAAAATCTAAAAGTAGCATTCCTTTTATCAACTACTCACAACTACTTTAATTGACTTTATATACAGGATATTAGTACATTTAAGAGAAGATACAAATAACGAATTATTTACACTTTAAAGTACATAAATATAACAATGTAATGATAAGCAACTGCAAGTGCCTGCTTTATAAAACAGAATTTATGAAATTTCCCACTAAGAAAAGTTTAACCCAGGCAACAAATCATTCCACTTCTTTTTCACAGTCTGTCCAACAACCTTTCAGAAGTAATTTCCACTAAACTTGTGGAATGAAATCGAGTGTTTTGTGAGGGTGAGTTGAAATTGGTGAGTTAAATTGAACACAATTGGAACGTTACATTTCCACTCTTTCTTAGATAAAGCTCATGCTATATAAAATTAATAACTACAACTAAACGTCACACAAATGCTGGCTTCCATCGTAGAGATATACTTCCAAGAAGATAACTTTAGCAGTTTCGTGTAGGAAGAAGTACTTGAGTGTTTTTCGATATTCATAAAATTATCCAATATAAATGGAATTCAAACGCGTAAAACCAAGAACCACTTTAATTTCCTAGAACTTTCTTTTAATTGAATGCGAACGGGGGCGCTCTAATAAGTTCTTAGTTAGTACATACTTGGGTATCCTGCAAATTTCACTTCAATTTTTAACGCCGGTTTTAGTCAATTTGTCTCTTTTTCGAATAAAATAATTTTTTGAAGCTCTGCGGTCTTCGCATAGCACGCATGTAGAACCTACATTATGGTTATTTTTGTGTGTTAAATGTCACGTAGGCATAATAAAATCAACAACAATTAAAAAGAACTCATTTTCTCTGCATGCATATGTAGTTGTATGTGTTTTGTGTATGTCAAAGCTTATCATTTTGTTTATTTTGCTGTGGTAGAAACAGGTGATTTATAAACAAAAACAATTCCCATAAGTATTCGGCACTCGGCAAGTTTATGTTTGCCGTATAATAACCAAAACAACGTACAGTATTAGTATTTTTTTTTCGGTCTCATTTGTGCATAAATAAGAGACTGTGTTACATACGTATAGATGTTTTTCTTTATTTGCCACGTAACCGAAATTCGAAACGTCATTCTCCTAAATGAAAATAAATAAAAACCAAAAAAATACAAAAAAAATGCATGAGTTTCATTTTCAATATCAGTCGTCAGCTTTTCAGCTCATGTACGAGATTAAAAGTGGATTTATACTGAGGCCATGTTAGAAAAAGTTAATTTTAATGCTTGATTTACATTGAGCCGTGCGAGAAAAAATGAGCGGCACCCGAATTCCGGTTCTATGACAAATGACTTTATTTATTTTTCACACGCCCATAGACGAAAGTGACTGTTTCGTACGCTATAAACTAGCCTCGAAAGTAGCCCATAACAACACTAGTTATGTTATAATATAAACGTCTTTTATTATTTACTACAATCTCAGCGAACACATTGCGCATGAGCAAGAATTCTCTTTTGTTTGTCGTTTGTGATTTCTGCTTCTCTCTCGAATTAGTAGAAAAACCGGCTTGGACGTGAAGCAACACCAAAAGTATTTTTCACGGTGTCCCACCTCTCACGAATGGGTGACAAACGTTCCGAGAGTAATACCTTGTCACTGAAAGCTTCTCAATTTACCATTCGGATCCGGCATTAAATTGTAGGTCCCTTCCATTTTGTGTCCAAAAATATACAAGCGCAGCACAAATGGTCGCGAGGCCTTGAACCGCAGTGGTCTGTCGCGCCGAATATTATTATTATTATTTAATTATAAGCGTTTGTTCTATTTTACATAATATATTGTTACGAAATTCAGGCTTTCGAGTTCGTAAAGGATTTTGCAAATAAAACACAACACAAGTTAATGAACAACAATAAAATTAAGACAAGTTCACAATTTATATTGGTGATTACTTTAAGATGCACACAAAAACACTTATAATACTTGTACTCTTCTCTTAGAGGAGATAGCAGTAATACTTTACAAGAACTTTTACAACTTCACTGGTTAAAATCCAATCAACTAATTATTTGGCCCAACGCCTCTATTTATACTTAATTCAAAGCTTCCAGAAACTTTCAATATTATAGACAGAAATAACGAGAAAGGACCAGAAAATTGTAGACTTATTCCCTTATTTACAACTAACTATACTTATATGTAATGAGTCATCTTCTAAAAATAGACTTCATGTTCAATCATGTTCTTTTACAAAAACCGGGCAAACCGCACAAACCGGTTTGACTACTTGTTTGACCAGTACACAATGATTCTAACTTGCAGGCGATTACATTTCAAATTATAAATAATCTAAAGTCTTATAGCCTATAAGTATGCTACATAAAAGCGCTTATTTTTAGTATGCAGTATTTTCTTAGTTCTAATTTTAGTACTTATTTTTGGTACATTGCGATTTATCTAGGATTCGAACCTTCTGCACTACCAACTACTATTCGTAGCATTTGGTTATTTGAAGTATGCAGTATTTACATTGCGATTTGTCTTAGGATGCTAATTCTATTATATGCGCTACTAACTATTTTTACCACTACCACTAGAGGACGATATTTTGGCTGAAATGGATGTCAACGAGACTGGAAAAGAAGGGTAACAGGAAATAAATGAATCTACGACAATTCTTTCTGCAGGTAGACGAATTACGAATGACATCGTTAATAATTACTTTAATTAAAAAATAAATATGTTTATTAAATAAAAAACCATTTATTAATTTATAGATTTTTTATTTAATATATATAATATATATATATATATAATAAAATAAAATTAAACATAAACTATATATCTAGTAATTTTTAAAATCCAAAATCCTTAGTTCTGCACCGCTCTCATCTTATATATCAGCGATTGGCTGACGTACCAAATTCTTATCAGCACCAAGCTCAGTGGTACAGTTGTCGCCCTCTACTTCGTCTATGCTAATAATAAATATAATTTTTTTTCAGTGATTGAGAGGTGATGGGCCATCTCCATTTATCCCAATTTTCTCTTCAAACTTTTTATGTATTTTTTTATATTTTTCTTTGATTCTATTTCTTTAAGTATATGTAAGATCATTAGTTCAATTAGGACAAATACGAAGCAATAGTTTCATTTACCATAAGTCATCGCAATATTTTTTCCATTGCGATCCCTTTTTTCTACTTCCGCCCATGGAATCTATGACTTCTGCCAAATTGTCCCATCTATGTATATTGGAGCTTTTTCCATCTATATTATCAATAAATAAATATTGTGATTTTGAATACATGATTATGAAAAAAACATTACTAACTGGTTTCGTGCAAAATAGTATTTTTTATATTCCGCGTGAGAGGCGTGTCGCGTGTGATGAGTTGAAATTTTTGCTTTTTCGACTTCTTTGAGCTTCTTTTTAACCACCTTCCACACGATTTAGAGAGCTGAAATGTTGTATCTAAGTCCAAAAGGGCGTTTTTTATATTCTGCTTGAGACGTGTGTTGCGTGTGGCGCATGTGATTAGTTGAAATTTTTGCTTTTTCGACTTCTTTGAGGTCCTTTTTAACCACCTTCCAAAATAGCTTACTTTATATTCCGCGTGAGTCGCGTATCGCGTGTCGCGTTTGGCGCGTGTGGTGGGTTGAAAATTTGGGATTTTCGACTTTTTGCGGTTCTTTTTAACTACTTCCCACATGATTTAGATAGCTGTATTTTTCTAGTTACTAGATCCAAAATAATATTTTTTATATACCGGCTATGATGCGTGTCGCGTGTCGCCTTTGGCGCGTGTGGTGGGTTGAAAATTTAGTTTTTTCGGCTTCTTTTTAACTACTTCCCACACGATTTAGAAACCTGTATTTTTCTAGTGCCCCAAAAAAATATTTTTTTATACCTGCTACGACGCGTGTCGCATTTCGCGTGTGGTGTATATGATGGGTTGAAATTGCACCATTTTCTCGTTTTTTTGTCTTTTGTAACCACCTTTCGTACGGCCTAGATCTAGATGGCTTGTCAGCGGCTCAATGTCAGAAGCCAATTTTGATAACCCGTGTTTGACGAGTGTCGTGAGTTACGTGTGGCGCGGGCGATGCAGGGAAAAAAGAAAATACTTTGAAATAGGCCCGACCTCAAAAACATATATATTTGATGTATACATAAAAATTTGTACCCGAAAAACGAAGTTTGGCTTAAGTGCGTTTTAGGGAGCATTGAGTTACGGCTTTCGGACCTCCCCCCATTTGAAAGCCCTTATTAAGCAGACCTCGAAAACAGCAAACTTGTGTCTCGGAAGTTCCCCTCAAGGAGAGAACACTTTTTTGAAAAATGCATTTTTCTAAGTGGTTTGAGTGGTTTGATGGATGTTAGGGGGTTAATGGGTATCATATAAAAGGCAATAAAAATAACTTCCGTCCTATAAAAAATTTGGTCCAATCCAACTCCCCTGGACAGAGTTAGATCCAAAAATGACTTTCACATTAAAGTTCATCAGGGGGCGTGTGCAAAAGTGGGCGGGCCTAAATATTGGTATCAAATGAAAGGTGATAATTACTTCTACACGGCCGTTTTTTTAAGGGCATACGCCAGCTAAAACGGAAGTTTTATCAAGCTGTACCTGGTTCATTTGGTTTTTTATATAATTGAGTGAAATATCATATGATTCAGCTGTTCCCATATAATATCAGGTATGTGTAACAATTAATTGGTATCATATAGAAGGTAATAAAAATACCTTCCGTCCTATAAAAAATTTGGTCCAATCCAACCCCCCTCGAAGTTCAGCAGGGGACGTGTTCAAAAGTGGGCGGGCCTAAATATTGGTATCAAATGAAAGGTGATAATTACTTCTACACGGCCGTAATTTTTTTTAAGGGCATACGCCAGCAAAAACGGAAGTTTGATCAAGTTGTACCTGGTTGATGTGGTTTTTCATATATTTGAGTGAAATATCATATGATTGAGATTGAGATTGATTGATTTAAGGTGAAAATTAGTTCTACATAATCGTATTATAGGCGTAGCCCAATTTTTAAGTAAGAAAAGTACAAAAAGATGATAGTATTCCCTCGATTATTTGGTTTATATTCAGAAATGAGTTTTTCCTTTTAAAAGGCGTTTTTTGAACATTATGGACACACTGTAAAGTAAAGGGGGCGTCTCTTCCAAACAAGATTGCAGTTTTTGAGGTCTACTCAATAAGGGCCTTCTAGTGTCCGAAAGCCCTAACAGCGTAAAATATATAATGCACTTTGCTATATAACACATGTTTTTGTATGGGAAAAACTCAATCATATGATATTTCACTCAAATATATGAAAAACCATATAAATCCATAAAATCCTTAAAACACATATTTGCCCGATTTTTTTTTTATATTTACTTGTTCACTCAAAACGCAAAAGTCTATTAATTGACCCTTAATTTTGAAGTGACTCAAATTATATTTCATAAAATGATTTCTCAATATTACAATATTGATTTTAGAGCAATATACAAGGCGTTGAATCATCTCGAACAATAATGTGAAACACATGTAACCGCACCATATGAGGAGTACGTAATGTTCCCTATTTTGAGTTTTATGTTACGCTTTTGGTGTTTGCTGTCAGTTGTAAATAAAAACAAAAACAACTATTCAACCGGCCATAACAAAAATATACCTACATCCGAGGTGTGTGAGTAAATCATCTTCCCATCTCTATAGAGAAGGTTTTGTTTTGCTTGGGACTACACACACCCCTACAAAATAAGCCGGTTCACAAAACAAAAACATAAACAAACAGGCTTGCCAAGTATATATATGTATACTACTACGTGCCAATATATAATACGACCACGAAAAAAGGCAAATACGAAATGCAGCAACGAACGAATCGAGTACAATGTGGCGACAGCGGCAACGTATCGAACAGAAGAACTTCTCTCTGCAATTGAAAAGGGTCGTTGGTTTTTGCTTACGTTATTTGCAGTGTTAAATTAATTATTTGTCAAATTTTCCACAAAAGTATATGCAATAAAATTGCAATATTTAATGAATTATTGTTAATTTGTTTAAAGTGTGATCGATTTTATAAAAAAAAAGGCATAGAAATCAACGCGTCGAAGGCCATTTTCATGTGAAGTGAAAAGTAATCGAGTACAGTGCAAATATTTTGTGCGAAATCATCGAAAGAGAGAAAAAGTGCATTGTACTTATTTCTCTCGAGATAATACAAAAATCAGAAGTGCGTCGTACTTATTTCCCAACATTAATTTAAATAACAAATATTTTAAAAAATTCTAATTGGATTATTCGGACACTGGACAAAATACTCGTTTCTTTCATATCAAAAAATTAATACGCAATTCTTCAGTGAGTGCAGCAGATATAAAGAAGCGAGCAGCAGAGAAAAGGAACGAACAGCAGTAGCTCGTTCCATCTTCTACCTCAGACAGTGTTTTTATCGAATTCACGAAGAGCCATTTCGGAAAACGGTAAGATTTTTGTCTACTTACCATATAAAAGTATATTATATTCTATTCAATGCATTAAGTTTCGACACAAAAATTCCATTACTGTAATATAAATATATAATTGCATAATTTTATCTTCGTAATGAGTGTTTTTCTGTATTTTAGAAAATAATCGCGTCGTGTCGTTTACTTTTCGCTTTGTTTGTGAACATTCTATCAAGAAAAGCTCTGCTCTTTCTGGCGGTGCATAAATTCCCTTATGAGTACGTGTGTGTGTGTGTGTACTAATGCATTTCTGTGAGCCTGTCACTACGTTAACATACAAGTTCCAAATTTCCAACGAAATCGACCAGATTTCAAATAAAATAAAGTTTGTAATGTTTGTTCGCCATTTTGACGGCAAAATATGAACTAAATTAATTTTTTGTAAACACTGCGATAAACTTTGCAGCGCAGTCATCATTCAGCTGCTGTTGCCACAATATCTATAGACTTATATATGTTTTTGTTTTACACAACTGCTGTCGTGTGTTGCATTGTTTTTATTACCCATTACAGCATCACGTCGATGCCGGTTTCGTCTCTCTGCTATTGCACAGTATTCCGTTTTTATCGAATAATCGAATGTTCTGGAAGGAACTTTGTTTTTGTCTCTCTGTCAATTCTTTATTGTTATTGCTTTTTATATACAAGAGAGAGTCGAGTGGTCTATATACATCCACTGAAAGAGAATTAATAATAAATATATGTTTGAGTTGCGCAGTATAACAAATAAATTTGACGTTTTCCTTTGGTTTGTTTTTCAACTAAGGTTCTTTTCCATTTTGATTTTTTTATACCCGTATTTAATTTGTAGATGAATTTCTTATTCGAATTTTAAATTCTCTATATTTACTTCGCATGTCCGTGTGTTTGTTTGTCGTGGAATCTTGTGATCAATTTTTAACACACTTCCCAAAGTCAAATTTCATGCATATCTCCGATGACAACACTTTTTATTAAAAATTGTTCTCCTCGGGCACCGGGGTCAGTGGCTCCCATACAAATATTTTACAAAATTTACCCGATTTTTTTCAAATTTTATACACAGTTTATCTCTGATGGACAAACATTTTTGTAAAATTTTATGGTGCACGGGACCTGAGGACCGAGGGGTGCCCATAAAAAAAATATTAAAAATAAGCACCATGTTTATCACCGATGGACAAAACTGTTTGTAAAATTTTTGGAGTAAACGGGCCCTGAGGCGCCAGGTGTGCCCATGTAATTTTTTTAAAAATTAGCTCGATTTTCTTCAAATTTAAAACACATGTGTATCTTCGATGGGCAAAACTTCTGCAAAGTACAACACTTTTTGTAAAAAATAAAATGCACATGTGTATAAAATCTGAAGGAAATCGTGTACATTTTATAAAAAATTGGTATGGGAATCCTACCTAGGGCCCGAATACTACCAAATTTTTATCGAAAGTTTTGTCAATAGGATAATTTGAAAAAAACCAATTACTATTTTTTTTAAAAATTTTTATGGGTGCCCTCGGGGCCCGATCATTTCCAAATTTTTACAAAAAGTGTTATACATCTGAGATACAACTGGTTTGACGGTCTATTTGCAAACTGTATCCGGGGTATGGTTTGATTTTGCGTTTTTTTTTTTGAAAAGTTTTGTAACCGACACTGTAACTTTGCTAACCGTGCTCAGCTTAATTTCGGTTTTTTTAATAACTTTGAGGACTAGAGAGCTGAAATTTTGAGTGTCTTGAGACCAAAATATCGTTTTTTATATTCTGAGTATGACGCGTTTCGCGAGTAGCACGTATGATGGTTTGAAATCGCGCCATTTTCTCGTTTTTTGAGGTATTTTTTAACCTCCTTTCGCACGACCTCTTGGGCTGAAAATTTGTGAGCGGCTCAATGTCAGTTTTGATATCCCGCCTTTGACGCGAGTCGCGTGTAAAGCGTGGAAAAAAGAAAATACTTTAAAATAGCCCCGACCTCAAAAACAGATATTTTGGCCAGGAGTAGAAAAAAGAAGATGTCTATTATTCTACTGATTTGGAAAGAGAGCTTGGCAGAGCATTCCACATACGTGTTGTACGGCAGAAGAACGAATCCCTGAACTTAACTGTACGTCCAAAGATGGGCTGGAGGGTAAACTGATGAACATTTCGAGTGCCACGAGTATTGCAGTGGCATGCAGCTGGCTCACTTAAGCACCGCTGGTGAAGAAGCGATAAAACAGTGACAAGCAGGAAACGTTCCTGCGGTGTTCAAGCGAATCTATTGATTTCTCAATGTTTTCGTCAACGATAAGTTTTATCGCACGGTTTTAGGTGCAACAGATCAGATATGACAATTGTACTCAAGTTTAGGGCAAATAAAAGATAGTAGCCAGATCAGAGGGAGTGAAATATTTCTTGCACCTGGTTAAAAAACGTTAAATAAATGGTCATTCCAACGAAACGCACATACCGAGAATTGCGAGATTTACGGTTTCTTCGATGCAAGTGCGTGCCATTCATGGACAACGGCATGGGATTTAGGATTCGCTTAGAGACAGTTGGTCGCCGCGGCTCAGTGGAAAAGCGCATGGCTACTGAGCAGGAGGTTCGGGGTTCGAATCCCAGTAACACCTCATGTATTTTTCACGGTGTCCCACCTCACAAATGTCTGATAAACGTTCCGAAAGTAAATTCAATTCGCCGTTCGGATCCGGCCTTAAATTGTATGTCTCTTCCATTTGTGTCCAAAATGTACCTGCACAACACAAATGGTCGTGAGAAGCAGCTAGGCCTTGGACCGCAACGGTCTGTCGCACCGAATATTATTATTAGATTCGCATTGGGTTTTGGAATCGTTAAATTCTACTCGATTGTTTTCTCCCCAATTTATTATGCTGTCCAGGTCAGAATTTACCGTGCATAACATACGAGGGTGGGTCAATAAGTCCCTGAAAAATGAAATAAGGAACACTCTTTTCGGCATAAAACCAATTCATTCTTCAACATAGTCTCCTTTTGAGCTCGATACACTTCATCCAACGTTTCTCCAATTTTTTGATGCCCTCCAAATAATACGATTTCTCGAGACCCTCAAAATAAGCGTTTGGAGCGGAGTTCGTAGCCTGACTTATGCAATTTTGCAATTGCGACTGCAGACTTGTGCGCCGGTACGTTGTCCTGGTGAAAATACCTTTTCTCTTCGACAAATGCGGCCGTTTTTGCTTCAAATCGGCTTGGAATCGATACAGCAGCTCTGCGTAATATGCGCCGGTGATCGTTATGTTATGGTCCAGGCCAAACTCACTGTTGATGCTGTCAAACGAATACGTTTGTTGTCGATTGTGAGCAAACGCGACACCCATCTTTCGGAAAGCTTTTTCATGTCCAAATATTTATGTAAAATCGAAATCACTGAGCCATATGATAAGTCACAGATAAGAGATCATTAATAAAAATGTGAAAGAGTATCGGGGAGAAAACAGAGCCCTGAGGAACTTCAGCATTTAAGCAAAGATAATAAATACCTAGATGTTACGCTTATGGAGAAAAGTGTTATTTGCTGTATTTACATGCCATCTATTTATAACTTATGTAACTAAAAGAAAGATCATATACATAAACCTCAATAAACGCTCAATTGTACTTGACCTTTTTTATGTATACATAGTATCTTTCACTTCGAAATATAAAATTTGAGTTCTACATTCAAGGACTTTGTAATTAAATGGATCACAGATATTTTGAAAATTATCAGGTACAAATAATTCGAAGATAGTTAAGCAGGCAGATGAAATTGGATATTCCTTAATTCAATGCATGGGCATGAGACATCTGTATATTATATTATCTGTGATTTAAGTGATGTAATTTAGACTTAAACCGTCCAATGCAACTTGAATTAAGCGGTCCAAAAGATAGCTTCTAATCTTGTGAAGCAGCTTTTCATCGACTCCATAAGCACGCATTTTGGACAAAAGTGATCGATGCCAAAGTCTGTCAAATGCCTTAGAAATATCGAATCCACTGTTCGGTGAGATATACCATCAAAACACCAGTAGAACGTTGCCCACGAAATCCGCGTACGCCGGTTACAAACGATTTCGTTGGTTTCAAGATATTTCACTAGCTGAAAATTGATTAGCGTTTCCATGACCTTAGTAAGAATGAGTGAGTAAGAGTGAGTGCTATGGGTCAGTACGAAGAATGAGACAACGGCTCGACTTTTTTTGGATATGAGCTGGACAAGGGCTGTTTTCCAACTGTTCGGGAAAATTCCAGAAGAATAGGATATATGGAAAACTTACGCAATGGTAATACCAGCTTGGAAGAAGACCTTTTCAGAACTAATGGGGAAAATACCATCTGGCCCAGCGGATTTGTGAGTGTTGAGTGTTGTTGTTTAAAACTCTAGCAACTCATCAGTATGTTTTTGGAATTCAGTATACTTTTGATTATTAAAGAAGTTAATAATTTTTATGTGTTGTTTTTTTTTCATTGATTTTATCGTAATTAGTAGTAAAAAAAAACAGTGGAATTTTGTATTTGAATTTTTTTCTATTCAATAATATTCATTACAATTTTACAGACAAGAGATAGAGTAATAAAGGCAGCATTCCGGCCAATTTTAATTCGATTGGCAATCAGGTTACGCCGATTGCTCACATTATTAATTTACAAAATAGTTCGGCCGTAACAGTTTACATTGTCGTAAGTTTTGTCAAAAAAAAAACCAATTCGACAGATATTGCGTCGTAGCACGATTTTGTGTACGTATTTTTCATTTTCTCCAAAAATAAGCACCGCAGCACACTTTCATGAATTCTCCTTCATAATAAAAATGATTTTTTGAGTTGCGTCGGTTTATTTTCGCGGTTTTCTTCCCCTCGGTCTTGCTCTTGAAATTTGTTTTCAAAATCCCTCTTAGTGTATAATGCATGTAATGTCGAAGGTCACACCCCTGATTCTCTTCAGTTGGATGTGTCGTTACTAGTACTAGCTATCCTACTACCCAATTGGAATTCAACAGACGAGGCAAAGTGGATTTGTTTGCTTCATATAGGTACTCGTCGCATATCTGTTCAAATCAAAGACTGCGTCCTCTCTCCCTTATTACCAAGATAATGTGTATGTGGTTTTGTTTTTGTTTTTATCTCTTTTATCGTAGTTTCTGCGACGCAATTTCCTTTAGCTTGAGCTGTTTTGTGTTGTGTCGGTATTGAGTGTTGTATATTAGTTGAGTTGAGTGTTGTGTGTGTTGCTATTGAGTGTTGTGTTATTGTGAATGAGTAGTAATGTTCCTTTTTATTCATTTTAGTTGTCCCAGATGGGGCTCGTTCCATTTTTTCCATGGCTCTTTCATGTTTGGCTTACAGAGAGTCTTGTAAATATGTATACATGTGCTACGATGTGTCCTAGTCATTGGGAAAATACCAGCCCCTTGCTTTATTTGATTTACACATAAATTGACTAAAGTGTCTTTCGTAGACTTTTAGGCGCTTTGATATAAATCAGAAAAGAGCGTCTTTAAAGGTTCTCTGTCTATGTCATGTCGATTTGAGGTTAGCTGTACATATTTTATTTGTCGAGGAATAAGGAATTGCACTATCTTATTCCTTCTTTGGAATAAGAAAACCTGCTGTTTTGCTGGTTTTAAAATTCTGTTTCATGTTCCTCGGCAAATAAAATACGCCTGTTATGAACATGACGATGGATGGGTCATTCCAAATGGTCATCCATTGTCATACATAGGTTGAGACCTAAAATCACCTAGCGCCCCTTTGTTCGGTTCGGACTTCTCGGTGGAATATTGTCCGGGTGGCCAAATCTCCTCTCATGTAGAGTCAGCATATCACCCACCAGAAGTAGAAGAAATGAAGAATGCGTTGAAAATTCTAAAAAAAATGTATTCGCTTAACTTTTAAGATATGTCTTCCCATACCTTCTTACGGTTTTTGCATTCTCATGGCAAACCATAACAAAGTTGGGGGTTTGGACTGTTTCCTATCAATACACCGTCCACCGATGGTTTCTGCCAACACAATGTTAGTAAATATATCATCTGTGCCACGATAATTATCAATTATATAACTTTGGATGTGCTTTCTTCTTCTTCCACTTCTTCTATGCTTGCTCGTTATTCCATTTGGAAATAAATTACATTACACGTTGCCATATGTTATAGATATAATACATATGTATGTTGTTTTTTCTTTTAAATATTTCGAAAAAGAAGAAGAGAACTTGCTTTGGTTGTTTTTGTTTTTGTTTTGATTTTTTTTAGAACAACCGGTCGCTGCTCTGCATGGGGCGGTATGCATGATAATCTTGATTTGGTTTGTTTGGTTTGTATAGATGTGTGTGTGTTGTATACGTATGTGTTGGTTTTTTTTATAATTTCCCTTTGACTGTGTCCTTTATGTTCTGTCTGGTTTGTATATGGAGCTGTGTGCATATATGTGATCCTTTTTCCTAAAATCTCTACCCCAGAGCGCGCTCGACCGAGGAATTTTTCAAAAGGGAAATCGAACACGAAAGGCAAAAATCTTTTGTTTACATTTTTTTGTTGCATGTGTTGTTGTTGTGCTAGTATAAGTAGGGGTAAATCTCCCAAAATATACAGATCTGTTTTAGCTCTACGGTAGAGTCGTTTTGAAGTGTAAACGAAAAACTTGGCAGCAAAAAAAAAATCTCTTAACTTCGGCTGCCCGTGGCTGGCTGGCTGGCTGGCGGACCGACACACTAAATCTTGTGATCAATTTTTAACCCACTTCCTAAAGCCCGATTTTATTGAATCTTTGCACACATGTGTATCTCCCATGACAGCACTTTCTTTTAAAATTTGGGGTCACTCGGGCCTCAAATATTAAAAAAAAGGACCCGATTTTCTTCAAACTTTATACACATGCGTACCTCCGACGGACAACACTTTTTGTAAAAATTTGGTAGTTATCGAGGTCGGGGGGGGACACCCAATACAAATTTTATAAAAAAAAAAACACCCGATTGTCTTCAAATTGTATACACATGTGTATCTCCGATGGAAACACTTTTTGTAAAAATTTGAGAGTGGTCAGGTTAGGGTCTTCCAAAATTTGTTTTAAATGTTATCCGATTTTATTCAAACTTGTAACATTGTGTGTCAATTAGAGAATTTACACGAACAATTTTAATTTTTATTGGTTTTTAAATTCTCTATATTAACTTCGCGTGCCCGTTTTTTTTTGTTTGTCGTGGAATCTCGCGATCAATTTTTAACCCACTTCCCAAAGTCCGATTTCATTGGAATTTTGCATACAAGTATATCTCCGATGACAACACTTTCTATTAAAATTTGAGGCCCCTCGGGACGCGGGTTAGGGGTGCTCCCATACAAATATTTCACAAAGTTAACCCGATTTTCTTCAAATTTTATAGACATGTGTATCTTCTATGGACAACACTTTTTGTAACAATTTTGGAGACCCGGAGTCGTGAGGCCCCATACAAATTTTTAAAAAAAGTTAAGCCGATTTTGACCGGTGCCCATATAATTTTTTTAAAATGTCTTCAAATTTTAAACTTGAGTGTATCTCCGATGGACAAAAGTTTCTGTAAAATTTTTGGAGGGAACGGGCCCTGAGGTTTAAGGGGGCCCATACAATTTTTTTAAAAATTAGCCCGATTTTCTTCACATTTTAAACACATGTGTATCTCTAATGGACAAAAGTTCTTGTATAATTTTTGAAGCGACCGGACCCTTAGGCCCATATAAACTTTCTAAAAATTAGCCAAATTTTCGTCAAATTTTCAACACATGTGTACAACACTTCCTATTGAAATTTGGAAATGATCGGGTCGCAAGTTTTTGTAAAATTTTTGAAAGAATATTAATCTAATATTAATTTTTTTACAAATTAACTCCTTTTAGAGAATTTACATGAAAATTTAAATTTTTCATATGTATGCATATTGATAAATAGTTGTTAGCCTCGGTGTTACTCGGAACCCGCCGTCCCACACCCCCAAGACACCGTTGCGACCCACGAAAAGCTAAAATAACAGGTGTGTTCTGACTGTCCCTCACACCCTGCTGACCTAACCAAACTGACCGCTTCCCGACTGAAACCACCGCACACCATTGAGCCCCATCCCCACCTACCCGCCACTGACCCAAAATTGTAGACTATAACCACCGGTCGCGAGTTCATACATAGAAACAGCAATTTGTAATTTTTTCCAGAATTTTCCAATTTTTCCTGAATTTTCCAATTTCCAGGTTTCTATAATCATCCCCGGACTATTACGAACATTTAAAAAAATGAGCCAAATCGGTCTGGCCGTTTAGCCGTGAAAAGGTAACAGACAGACAGACAGTTACTTTCACATTCATAATATTAGTATGGAAGAACGCAGCACAAAAAGAAGCGCAGCACAAAAAGAAGCGCAGCACAACAGTCAACGCATTCGCTCGGCCGTTTTTCGTTATTTAGTTAGAAAATTGGTCGCCACGAAAGACCCTTTTATTTAAACGGGCGCCGTGACTCAGTGGTAGTGCACATGGCTGCTGCGCAGGAGGTTCAAGTTCGAATTTCAGCAACACCAAAAGTATTTTTCACGGTGTCCCACCTCTCGCGAATGGGTGAAAAACGCTCCGAGAGTAATTAATACCTTGTCACGGAAAGCTTCTCAATTCGCCATTCGGATCCGGCCTTAAATTGTTGGTCCCTTCCATTTGTTTCCAAAAATTAACATGTGCAGCACAAATGGTCGCGAGAAGTTAGGCCTTGGACCGCAATGGTCTGTCGCGCCAAATATTATTATTAATGTATTGCCTATGTTCACCCTGAAAGTCCATTATAAATATTTGGAAGAATTTTTTAAATCGGTCCAGAAGTTTTGAAGATTACCTCCTACAAACAAACCAATATTATCCTTTATAATATTAGTATAGATAACACGCACAACACAAGTAGTTGCGAGAAGGAGGTCTTGGACCGCATCGGAGTAACAGACCGTTGTGAATTGTGATCCTAGTGGATACATATCCTAAGGGTGAATTTTGAAGTTTAAAAATGACAGTTATTTCTCTCTCTCGGACGTTTCTCAGATTTTCAGGTTTTCAGGTTTTGTGAATAATGTTTACGAGTATGTTGACACTGCAGTAAAAGTCTATCCGCCTAGGTAGTTGATGCACCATATTGTTTATATCGTAGAGTATGCTGGTCACCTGGCCGATTATACCACAATTACCATCGTAGCGTAGACGGGCGAATTTGCAATGGATTGTTGCAAGATTTCATCTCCTTTAAATCTCTGTCGAAACAAAATCGATAACAAACGCTGAAAGATCGATTCGAATACCGTTTTGAGGCGTTCGTCCGCTTCACTTCACTTCACTTCACTTCGACTGATGTGTATTTTCCTCTGTTCGGAGACGTCTTCGTCAGATGTGTGCGTGCTAACTTCCCTCGATATGTCCATTGGTACAGGTGCAACAGCGGTAGAGGTGCTCGCGGATTCGGGGTCGTTCACTAATTCTCCCGAAACAGTCTCGCTTACTCGACACTGGACATTAGGGTACCTCTGTATGGCCTACAGCCTCCTCTTTCGAACGAGAGCGTAATTTATATTTTTGGTTGGCTCTTGAAGGGGCCGGTTTGACAATATTGTATTTTAATTTTTACATATATGCTTACTTCACATTTTTACATATAAATATTGTCCAAAATAGATCTAAATAAACTCTTTTCAAAAAAACCTGAGAATCGCCAAACCAAAAATATCTGAGTCGTGAGCTACACCGAATAAATATAAAGTAGCGAAAGCGTCGGTTTTGTCGAATCTGCTTGTTTCTCCTTCCACGTCAACCAGCTCCCCGTTTATTCAAACTCAAGGTCTTATCAGCGAGCTGCCCATATACGTTAAATAAAGACACTTAGTCTCTAGGTAATCTAAGCCTAAAAGTTTGGAGATTAGCCAAAACTAATTATGTATAACGGTACTCTGGAAATGGGCTTCGACGAATTTTTACTCAAATCCCATTTCTTTAACTCCTGACATCCGAGCCGTCATTTCTTGAAGTTTTAAGACATTTGCATCTTTTTGAGTACGAAGGCCGTACGGGAGTCAGATTTCGCATGGAATGGCTGTATTAACATACATATAGCCACTCAACTGTTCAAACTGGTTTTGTGTTTGTTGTTGCATAAATTAGTTAATCCTTGAAAAACATCGATCGATCGATGGGTTGCATGGATGGTCGTCGACACCAAATGGAACACACCGCAACGTAAACAGCAAAAAGTAAGCTAGAAAAATGCAAATGAGAAAAATACTCCAGATAGCATTGAAGCGCATGTGTGTGTTTCTTAACCTTAGATGCAAATGTTGTTGGCTATATACGTGGAATGTGAGACATTTTTTTATTTTGCATCCACTAACCGTACAGCTTTTAGAGGCAAGATAGATAGACAAAAATTGCACGGCTGTCTTGAGACAGACTATATGGCTGTGTTGTTGGCTGGCTGTCAGCTATCTAGCCAGCCTGTCTATCTACATCATATCTATCTATCTATCCTTCCTTCACACCCTACAAAGAGATAAATAAATTAGTTATTCTTGACCACAAGTCAATTGTCAATGCAATTCTCGCTAGAATATTTATGCAGTATGTTGATTGGGTTGGTTGGGGTGTTGGGGCGGATGCCGTATGGGCAAAACGGACGACGGAGTGAACAACGGACAAGCAGGCAGAGTATTGTACGGCAGACAAACGTGTGTTTGGAAAAATGTAAAAGAAATATTCTAAAAAATAAAATCAACACACACACACACGAGGAAAAATGTTAGGACAATGCACGTCATTGAGGTTATGGCGCAAACGACCGCGCACTTTTTTTTTTTAAGAAGGGAGCTGACAACGCAGCATTTCTCTTACCTTGTGAAAGTGAGTACATCTATGGGTGTTTCGAGTTAATAAGCTCTGCTGTAGTAAGGATCGGATCCCCTTGTGGATAACTCTTCGTCTCATCCGCATTAGCATTAGCCAGCCGCTCGAAGTGTTTACTTACATTCATGCCTAAATTTGGGCGTTCAGCGTCGACGTATTTGACGCGACGACACAGTGCTAATAACGAATTTATTCCGAATGTAAATAAATAACAGAACTTATCAGCTCAGATTTCTTATTTCTTTTGTATTACGCAGCAGCTAACTTCAGTGCATAACGCGCTGTAAAGATTGGAAGTTTGATTAGCACTCTTATTGCGTCGTCGCGTCTTTAGTCAGGGATAGCCTATATATAAAATGTATGTGGGCATTTTGAAAGAAAACTGTCACTAATTCTATGCTGACAATGGACAAATTTAATACTTAATACTAACCGGTTTTTTTAGGGATGTTGGTTTTGACTAAAAAAAATGGTTGCTTATGTAGGAGATGCATACAATCCTGTAACAGGTCTTAAGTTTTAAGTTTTTTTTTTTATTGTGAAAGCTCCAAGTTGGATACGGCAGTTATGTACATAATTTTGACAGTTGCAGTCTTGCTGTTCAAAATGGATGGACAAAAGATAAGATAAACTGCTGTCAAAATTGAATTAGCTGTCTCCTATGTGCAACCCGGCTACTACTGCTCATCCTCAAATGTTGAAAAATAAAACAATATTAATTTTTTTTTAAAATGATTTTATTGAAGCATAACAACCCCCCTTAGAGGTAGAAATTAAAATAGGTGGTAGATCTGAAGCAACTAGAACTGATATAAAATAAATGAAAATTGCTGGAACGTTTTTAATGAAAATCTGGAATATTTGTGGCTTAAAAAATCACATAATTTAAAAGAACCGTGCTAAGCATTTGAGGTATATGACAAGATTAAAAGAACATAAAACCCCTCTCAAGAATACTTCAAGACTCCCTTAAGACCCTCTCAAGACCACACCCAAGACTCCCGAAACCGCTTCAAGACGCCGCTCAAACCTCTCTAAAGATTCTTTTATGACCCTCCTCAAGACCATATTTAGACCCTCTGAAAACACATCAAGACCACCTCAACACCTCCTTAAGACTCTCTCAAGATCACCTTAAAACCTCCCTTCAAGATTCATAAGTACCACCACAAAACTTCCCAAGACCCACTCAAAACGCTCCAAAGACCTCACTCAAAACCCTCTTAAGACCACCTTAATAACCCCTCAAGACCACCCTGCCACTCCCTCGAGACCACAATAAGAATCATTAAGAATCTTTCAAGACGCTCTGAAGACAACACTCTAAATCCTCTTAAAAAAAACCCAACACCACTTACAAAACCTCCAAGACAACACCACTCACAAAACCGCCAAGACAACACCACTCACAAAACCGCCAACACCACTCACAAAACCCCCATAAAGAGCACCTTTAAATCTCAAGACCTCCTCACGACCACCCAAGAAAACCCTGAAGATCTTTCCCAAGAACCCCTTAAACCCCTCCCAAGATACCCTTAAGACCTCACTCAAGGCCTTCTCCAAACCCCTCGAAACCCCATTTAGACCGTCTCAAGACCCTTAAAAGTCTCCCCTTTTACTTCCCACAACACCACCTAAAGACCCATTTTAAACCGCCCTCAGATTCCCTTAAGACCCCCTTCAAGTTTTAAGACCATACACAAGACCACCTAAGAACCTCTTAACACCCCTTAAGACCCCGCTCAAGATTCCCTTAAGACATCCACAAAACCTTCCTAAGACACCACTCAAGAGCCTCTCAAACACCGTCGGGACCCCTTTTAAACCACCTCAATATACCGTTAAGACCCTCTTTAAGGTTCTCTTAAGACCCCACTCAAGACCACCTAAGAACCACTAACCCCCTAAAGACCCCTCTCAAAACCCCTTAAGATCCCGCCCAGGATTTCCTTAAGACCCCCTTAAAACTCCTCAAACCCCATCAAGACTCCTCGAACCGCCTTCATGACCACCATAAATCACCCTTAAACCGTCATAAAGACCACCTCAATACCACCTTAAGACTCAATACACCCTCAGTTCCGCTCTTGAAACCCTTCAAGACCCCATAAAAACCCCCTCAAGACTCCCTCAAAAGCTCCTCAAGACCCCCTTCAAATCCACATAAGAACCTCTCAAAACCCCCTCAAGACACCTTTTAAACCCCTCACGATTCTCTCAAAAACCTCTTCAAGACCCCACATTTACCAACCGATTTTTATGAAATTTTCAATGTATGTTATTTGCATGTAGAAAAGGTTATAGGCTCTGTAGTACACCCGCCTTTCCCTTCCTAGGGGGTGAGAAATGTACAATGTTAATATAGCCACATTTACTATTCGACTTTTATAAATTTTTTTATGTATATTATTGGCTGGTGGATGATGATTATGGGCTAGTATTAAACAAATGGCTTATTCGGTAGTTACAGTAACAGTAGCAGTAATAGTGATATCAATAAATAGTCCAGTAGATTTAGAAAATCGTAAAAAAAGAGCTACAATTTTGTGCGGACCAGAGTTTCTGATCGCCTGCAGGTTTGGTGTTTAACGTATATGGCATGTGAAGTGTGTCAAATATATTTTCACACGACCATAGACGAAAGTGATTGTTTCCTACGCTATAACCTACCCTTGAAAGCAGAGTTATTTTGCATTGCGCATAAATGGTATAGCAGAAAAACCGGTTTTGGTTGTGTGAAAAAAAGCGTACATTACTCGCAGAAAAGTGCTCATTGTCCATCGATAACGAATACTTTTCTCGCTCGTTATGTAATATGCTAGGGTGGGTCAATAAGTCCCAGAAAATTAACACAAATTGTGTCGTCACCTTAAATTTATAATTTTTTTGTTGTCAAGAATCATCTTTCAAAAGAACGCACCCAAATTTTCATACAGATCTGTCAAATAGTTTTATTGTGGCAGCCATTTTATATAGACGCCTACGAGCATTTTCGTTAAAATAAGTGATTTTCGAGTGCTCATTAAACACAATTTTCAGAAGATGGCTTCCTGCTGAGTTACTCTACGCAAGTCTTGATTGCTAATAATGTCCGGCCATCTTATTCTCAGTTTCCTCCTTAAGCACTTCTTGGCGATGACTTGGAGGCGCGTCGCAATTGACTCTGTAACTTTCCACCTTTCGCAGCCACACAAGAGTACTGAGAGAACGTTAGATCTGAAGGTTGTTAGCTTCAGATTCCAGGAGATTTGCGAGGAGTTCCCGATATTCTTTAGCATATTATAGGAGTGTCGCGCCGTTTATACACGGAAGCACACATCCGAGTCAGCACCACCATTTTTTAAATTCCGCTGCCCAAATAACAAATCTTATCGACTTCCTCTATCTGATGTCCGTTAATCGAGAGATCACATGTTCCACTAGTGGTAACGCGAAGTAGTTTTGTTTTTGAGACGTTAATTTTTAAACCCACTTTGTTACACACAGTCGATGACAATTGTGAAAAGCAATGGTGAGAGGGTGCAACCTTGCTTAACTCCCGAGTAGATGTTGAAAGGTGAGCCAAGATGACCGTTATGAATGTTGAGTCGTGGTACAACTCCTTACTGATGTTAATGATGTCGTACTATATTATTTTTACGTGTAATCCCCTAAAGTAAATATGGATGTCTAAATGTTCCTATTCATGCTAGAAGCAAAAATTCATACATGCATACAATCTATAAGATAGTAAAGCGATCTTCTGAGCTCGCTATATGGATAGTTGTAATTCAATCTAAACACTGAATTATCTTAAAAGCCCAATAATAATAATAATATCGGCGCGAAGGACCATGCGGTTCAAGGCCTGACTTCTCGCAACCATTTGTGTTGAGCATGTATATTTTTGCACACAAATGGAGGGACCTACAATTTAATGCCGGATCCGAACGGCGAATTGAGAAGCTTTCAGTGACAAGTTTTTACTCTCGGACGCTTGTCAAACTTTCGCGAGAGGTGAGCCAAGGCGCCCAATAGTAACCATTTAATTCACAAAATTCGTAAGAAAATGTTTGAGGAATTTGTTTTCTGTGAGAAAAAAAAATTTTGTTATTTTTTTTGGAAAATTTTTCATTTTAAAAAAAAACTTTACTTTTTTTAAAAACTTTCTTTTTTTATAATTAAACTAGCAGAAATACCCGGCGTTTCCCGGCTGTCCCATCCCCCCGCCCACTGACCTCACGCCCACTGACACCCCACTAACTAATACAGGCAAAAAATGTACACTTGTTCGAATATTCTTTATATGAAGATCATATACAGGGAAAACTACATTTTTCACCCCAGCGCCACCTATCGGGTCCAAATGTTGTCCACGACTTTCTTTTTATTTAAATTTATAGATCTCAATATGGTGTGAATTTGAGCCAAATCGTTCCATAAATAAGAATTTTCGGGGGGGGAAACGACACCTGCGCCACCTAGCGGGAATTTCACAAAATTTTCATAAATTCTTATGTCACCCACAACTCGAAACGTCATCATTCGTTCGCTATTTTCGTTTCAATTCAAATCAGCATGAACTGTCACGGCAATATATGAAATTAATTGGAATGACAGTGGCGCCATCTGTCGAAAATTGGTCGTACCAACTCAGAAACCTTCGTGGGCTCATGCACAACAACTTTGCTAAAGATCATCACATGCTCAAATGCATAGTTTCCGATTCTATAAAGGACATAGAGATAAACATTCATTTATATATATATAGATTAAAAATAATTAAATATAAATACAATTAAACTTTTTCAACATTATAGCTGCTTTTCAATATCATCTAAAATGAACCGATATGAACTGTTGAGAGTGGAATATGACGGCAAAAATCCCAAGAACAACATTTAATACCTTACGCTTAGGCGGCATGTAAGTCGGCCGATATGTTACGTAGCAAACACAAATGATGGCAGTGGCGCGGCATTACGTGTATGATGTCTTCAAACTAAAGTATTGAACTCGTTGAGCAGAAGGCAGAACTATTATTATTATTATTATTATTATTATCCAGAAAAATTGCGAGCGTTCTTATACGTTCCCTATTACCCCTCCTCCTGCTTCTCTTTTACTGCTAATCGCTACGTTGACAAATTCTGATTACACAAAGTACAGCTGTAGTCTGCGTCTTGCTTCTTATCCGCTTTGCTAACCACATGTTGTTGAAATTCAATCACTGGCAGGGAATTAAGTTACCCATAATGACGAAGGGGGTTGTATGTTTCTTAAACTTACCATTGCCAATATCTTGACGGTCGTTGTCGTCGTCATCGTCTCCTCACTTTACATAGAATAGCGCAGCGAATCGCGGCAGTGAAACTCACAAAGATCAGATTTTCGCTAACAAACCTCGAACGTCATCGCTTGATCTTTCTCCTCCTACTCCTTCTCAATGTTGTACCTTTGTTAACCGGACATAGTCGGCGGTTCGATTTGTCATCTTCGCTGCAACATTGTTGTGGCTTTATGTGTCAGTCACGGAGTTTTAGGAGTTTTGGGGCCTTTTGAGGTTTCCATATTACTATCCCATCTTCATGTTATTGAAGTTATATATACATTTTTAATTAGAAACTAAAAAGTATAAAATAAAATAATATTAAAAAAATATGCTTTACCCTAAAAGGTAGAAAATATAATTTATGGTAGATATGGAGCAGCTAGAAATGTTATAAAATAAATGAAAATTACTGCAATGTTTATAATGGAAATCTGGAATATTTTAGACTCAAAAAAGGGCGCAATAATTCAAAGCACCACGCTAAGCATTTAAGTCTTTTTGAACCTGCTCTTAAATCTCAAATACTTAGCATTTAAAAAAAATGGTTAATATTATTAAATTTTAATTTAAAAAAAAAACAACCAATAAAAATTTAAGTTTTTCATGTAAATTCTTTAATAGGAGATACATATGTGTGCAAAGTTAGAACCGGGTTAATTTGGAAAAAATTAATATTAGAACCCTCATTCACTTCAAATTTTTTTTAACTGTTCTCACCGGAGATACACATGTGTAAAAAAAATTTGTATCGCAAAAAAATTCAAATCAAAAACTCAAAAATTTTTACAAAAAATTTGGTCTATCGGAGATACACATATGTTTAAAATTTAAAGTAAATCGGGTTAATTTTAAAAAAAAATTGTATAGCTCCGTCCCCGGCCTCCTTTCGGATCTCAGGGCCGATGTATTAAATTTTACCAAAAAAGGGTTGATTGTTATTTTAAATTTGTATGTGGCCCCATGATCCCAGGGCCCAGCGTTTGTAAAATTTTTTGCAATAAGTGTTGTCCATCGGAGATACACGCATATATAAAATTTGAAGAAAATCGGGTTAATTTAAAAAAAAAAAAGTTTTTGGGGCCTCAGGACCCCATGGCCCGGGGTCTCAAAAATGTTGATAAAAACTGTTGTCCATCGGAGATACACATTTGTATAAAATTTAAAGAAAGTCTAGGTATTTTTTTTAAAAAAATTTGTATGAGCCCCCACGACCCCGGAGGACGGGGTCTCCAAAATAGAAAATAGAAATTTTTAAAAAAAATTTATGGTGCCACACAACCCCGGGACTCTGGGTCTCCAAAATATTTACAAAATTGTTGTCCATCAGATATATTCGGGTTAATTTTTTAAAAAAAAGTTTTGGGGCACCACGTCCGGGGTTTTTCAAAATTTTTGCAAAAAGTGTTGTCCATCGGAGATACATATGTGTATAAAATTTTTATATGGGCACTAAGGCCCTAGAGGCCCCAAGTTTTAATAAAAAAGTTTTGTCTCCGGAAATACACGTGTGTGCAAAATTTCAATTAAATCGGGATTTGGAAAGTGGGTTAAAAATTGATCGCAAGATTCCACGACTGTAAGCGAATTTAAAAATTGAAATTTTTCTTGTAAATTCTCTGATCGAAGATTCGATTTTGTGGTGAAATTCCGCATTTGAAGGTGAAAACAAAGCAGCCACAGCGCAAGGCGGCTGGTGCGACGTACACACTACACACAACGCCGTACGAAGCGAGTTTAAAAATTGAAATTTTTCTTGTATTTCTCATTGGATATTCGATTTTGTGGTGAAATTCCCCATTTGGGGAAGTTAATATAGAAAATGTAATAAAGGGTGTACCACATTATTGCCGTGGCTTCAGCCATTCAGGGAGTTATCCCGTGGCATTAAGCTTGTGTATATAAAAAAAATCTTATTATGTAAATTCCATGAGAAAATTCTAAAATCGTTTAGCCGTTTTCGTTGCTGTGGTCGTCTACGTGAATCAGTTTCAATCAACAATATTATTGCTCTCTATTTGAAACAATGTTATGTATAAATTAGTACTTACTGCTCTCTATATGCCAGACTC
The DNA here is from genome assembly GCA_947095585.1 of Nephrocerus scutellatus. Taxonomy (NCBI): domain Eukaryota; kingdom Metazoa; phylum Arthropoda; class Insecta; order Diptera; family Pipunculidae; genus Nephrocerus; species Nephrocerus scutellatus. Next base: position 35,803,018 of record OX352763.1, read on the forward strand.
TGTTATGTATTATAAGTTATTTTGTATTTTTTACTATCAATCAACTCTTAGGTGACGACGACACTGAAACTATACACTCACAAGAAAGAAGACTGCAGCTGAATTGGAAGTCTCCATTTTCATCTAAACCGACACCTGAACAAAGTATACGTACAAAATCCTTCTCATCGCTCGCTCTCCTGTCAATAAAAGCTCAAATTATCGTTTGAGTAATACTTTAAACCAACATATAAGCCAAAACCAGAGTTAGATTACATCAAGATGGAAATTGAGATGCACGCCGCTGATAATGAAAATGATTCCCGTGACAGTTCCGTTGAGAGGGAGCTAAATGGTGACACCAATGGAAAATCATCACCTCGTACCTCAAATGGTGGCATTGCTTCGGGCTCACCGAAATGCAATGGTGGCATTATGAAAAAGCCCCTCCCCGTCGGTGACAATCATGATCGTATCAAGCGGAAGGCCAAACGTTTGATTCACAAACAAAATAGCCGAGAATCGGCACTTGGCGGCGCAGGACTAGGAGGAGGTATGTCCAGCGGTGGCGGTTTCTCCGGCATGAATGGTGTCAATAAGAATTACGTTGTGCCACATCGACGCTGGAAGAACAGTCGACGATCACGCAATGGTCATGGACGCGGCCTGCCAAAGAAAAACGGAGCCGGCGGCAAAGGTGTCTGGGGTATTCTCGGCTCAGAACTGCTCGAGGAGGTGTACGAGGATCAAAATGATCCCAACTATGACAGCGAATGCAATGACAAGAACGTCGAGTTGCGCGAAGTAATACCCGATATGACGCCTGAGGATTTTTTCAAGCAGGCAGAGCCAATTGTTCTCGAATACTTCGAGCATGGTGACACCCATGAGGTGGCAGTCAGTTTTGATGAGATTCTAACAGGACCCCTGCGGCCATTTGTGACAAGTGTTGTGGTTGAGATTTCCATGGATCACAAGGATTCACAGCGCGAAATGACATCGGTGTTGATTTCCGACTTGTACGGACGGGTCATTACCAGCAAGGACATTGAGAAGGGTTTCGACATTTTGCTTGATAATTTGCCCGACCTAACATTGGATACACCAGAGGCGCCGACATTTTTGGGTAATACAACAACAACACTTGAGTGCTAGAAGTCGTCTTGTACTTATATTTTGTTTATTTCTTAGGCAACTTCCTGGCTCGCGCCGTTGCTGACGACTGCATCCCACCGAAATACGTGACAAAGCCTGTCGACATCGATGCAATCAGTGAGCATGCAGCCGCAGCACTTAAACGGGCCGACACATTGCTTCACATGAAGGCCGGCTGCTGGGCACATCTTGGCAATGTTTGGGGTATGGGCGGTCCATTGCGACCGGTCAAGTTTATTACAAGACAGATGACGCTACTGTTGAAGGAGTATTTGTCATCGCGTGACATTCAGGAGGCACATCGATGTTTGCGTGCGCTCGAAGTCCCGCATTTCCATCATGAGCTTGTCTATGAGGTATATAAGCGGGAGATAGATAGGGTTTTGCTCAACACACACTACATTAAATGTTTTCCCCTACAGGGAATTGTTATGACGCTCGAATCGCTCAGCACAACAACTGAGGAAGCAATGTGTGAACTGTTCATGTCGTTGGATCAAGCATGCTTGGTTCTACCAGCTGGAATGGAGCAGGTTAGTTTGTTGGTTTTTTTTTTGTTGTTGCTATGGATTATGAAATTCTCTCTGTAAACAAAAATCTTATTTTTTCCATTTTTCTATATTTCCTTCATTTATTTCTCCTCGCGACGCAGGGTTTCCAACGCGCATTTGATGACATGGCCGACATTGTCTTGGACGTTCCACTGGCGTACATAATATTGGATCGCTTCATGGAGCGTTGCAGCCGTGCTGGCTTTCTAACTGATAAAATTATCAATCATATGCCCTCTCGGTGAGTTCGGTGTTTGTTGTTTTTTTATTTTTGTGTTTATTTTCATCCTACAGTCTGACTTGTTATCAGCACACTGTTAGTTGGCTGGCAGTGGCAGTTAAGACATTCTGCTTACATTTTTTAGACAGTGGGGAAGAGAATGGAACTTCATAAACTCGAATGGGTATTTTGTGTTTTGTGATTTGCTATTTTTATCGTCTCATAACTTACTCAAGATAGAGAGAGCAGGTGCGACCCAATTTCAAAAAGTTTCTTAGTTTTTGTTTTTCGTTTGGAATTTTTTATTTATCTTCTTTTGTAATATAAATTTGGTAGCGCGCGTGTTCAAATTAATGCGCAGTTTTATTTGTTGTAGGTGTTGATATGATGTTAGACCGATTAGGATTATTTTTTTCTTTTAAACGACCAACCCTGTAGTAGACTGAAAGACGGTCTTCACTAGAATTCAATTAAAAAGCAGATAACACCTCACACGACCTAGAGAGCAGAAATTTTGTAAGTGTCTTAAGTCCAAAAAATCATTTTTTATATTCCGAGTATGACGCGTTCAAGTGTCGCGTGTGACGCATGTGATGGGTTGAAATTTTTGTTTTTTCGACATCTTTGAGGTCCTTTTTAAATTTTAACCAACTTCCACACGACCTAGAGAGCTGAAATTTTGTGAGTGTATAAGTCCAAAATAGCAAACAAAATTTTTTATATTCCGAGTATGACGCTTGTCAAGTGTCGCGTGTGACGCATGTGATGGGTTGAAATTTTTGTTTTTTTTTTCTCCTTCTTTGAGGTCTCTTTTTAACCACCTTCGACACGACCTAGAGAGCTGAAATTTTGTACGAGTCTTAAGTCCAAAATAGCATTTTTTATATTTCGAGTATGACGCGTGCCATGTGTCGCGTGTGATGAGTTGAAATTTTGCTTTTTCGACTTCTTTGAGGTCCTTTTTAACCACCTTCGACAGGACCTAGAGAGCTGAAATTATGTGAATATCTAAGTCCAAAATAGCATTTTTTATATTCCATTCCATTAGCATATTCCGAGAATGACGCGAAGTCCTTTCTACCCATTTCCATACGACTTAGAGAGTTGAAATTTTGTGAGTATCTGTCCAAAATATCATTTGTTATAATCCACGTATGACGCGTGTCACGTTTCGCGTGTTACATTTACTTGTTAGGTCTTATTTAATTGGGTTGTTTTATTTTACATCAAGGGTGGGCAATCTACTGGTTTGTTTTTAAATCATAGGCTATGGCAACTTTTTTTAGCGAGTTTCTTGACATTTTGACAGCTCTCTCTTCAGTCTGGTATTCCGCAGCACGAAATATTGAAAACTTATTTTTAAAGTCAGTGTTGTGTAGCCGAAACCATGCGGACTTTTAAAAGAAATATGGGTCCTAAATGAACGCCAAGCGAAGCTGTTGGTAGTGAAATTGGTGAAGAAAGTTCATGAGAAGAGCTTGCTATTAGATAAGAGAAGTGGCCCTCGACCTCAGACAGGTAGCAAGGTACCCTCAAGAATATTGCGATAGTGTGGGACAAAATCCATCGACCTCAACTCAACACCAGCAATTGGCCATTAGTTGCACCAGCGTAAGCAGAATACTGCAGAAAGACCTCGGATTATTCTCCTACAAGGTCCAGAATGACTCAAGAGTTGAAAGCAAATCACCATCCGCTTCGATATCAGTTCTCTGCGTGTCCCCAAATAACAAACAGGTTGATAATGGCGTCGATTTTGGTCGAAAAATCATGTTTTCAGACGAAGTGCATTTCAATATCGGGGGCAAGCAGAACTGCCAGATTTTAGGTTCGGAACAGCCACACGTAATTGTAAAGAAGGCAATGCACCCACCAAGAGCTACAGATTTGGTGGTGGGTCATTTTTCTTCGGAAACGCCGTTACCGTCAATGGCGACCGTTACAGAGCAAACTGACCAACATTCTATGACCTCAAATTGACGCTATTAATGTGGACGACCATTGGCTTCAAAAATATTGCGCCACATGTCATACAAGCCGACTGACAATCGATATCGATCACAATGCTTTTTGCTAAGCATCCAAGTCTCGGATCCATATGTAAGTACTGGTATGACCATTGTCTTATATACCAGCAGCTTGGATGTTATGGTTAAGTTCCTGGATTTGAAAAGTCTTGACAGGCTATAGTAGGCTTTGTTGGCTTTAAGCAACCGTACGCGTATTTCTGGTTCCATGCTGTTATCGGCTGCTACAGTTGACCCGAGATAGTTAATAGATTGCGCTTCAAATTCGCGCTTCATTATTTTAATTGAGGGACCAATGTTGGTTCTTCTACTGGCAGACGTGGCCACCATGTACTTTGTGTTGCCCCAGATTTCGTGCTGCCTACTCGATCTGGATGAAAACTTCCTGTAGAGCTCTTGGGTTTCTACCAACGATGTCAATATCGTCTGCGTATACCAGTATCTGAATGTATTTCTAGAGGATTGTTCCTCTCGCCGTTACGTCAGAGTCTCGGATCACTTTCTCCAACGCCAGATTAAAGAGGACGCAGGCCAGTCCATCCCCTTGTCGGAGCCTGTTATAGAGGTTGAATGGGCTTGATAGTTATCCGGATATTTTTACTTGGCTTATAACATTGGTCATGGTCAACCTACATAGTCGTGTCAGTTTATTTGGGATGCCGAATTCTCTCATGGCTTTTGAAAGTTCTACTCTGGCTATGCTACCATAGGCGGCTTTAAGTCCATAAGAAAAAGGGTCTAGTGAGTTTTCAGTTTTATTTCATGAATTGCTTGGTGTATTGTGGGGCATCCTATTTTGATTAGTTCCGCTGAGATCCCATCTGATCCCAGGGCCTTATTATTTTTTATCGATTATCGATAGCCGATTTATCGCTCTGCTAACTTCGTCTATGCTTGGTGGCGGCAGCATAGTGTGGTGTTCGGTCATTGGTGAAGCTTCCAATTCCTCAGTTAGCTGGCCATTAAGCAACTCATGAAAGTGCTCTTCCCATCGCTCTAAGTTGCCTTTGAAATCGTTGATCAGATTACCCTCTTTGTATGTGCAACGCGGTGTATGTTGCGTCATACCGCGGACTCATTGGTAGAACTTCCGCACCTGGTACGGTCCTCGCTTTCTTTATCAGGATACAATTGTCTTCACAGAAGAATTTATATTTCCATTTTTAGTTTGTTTTGGCGCAGATTATGATCATGCATTTCGTCGTAAAATACATTTAGGTATTACACAGTGGTATTGAGACTTTGGTAGTCAGTTGAGATTCCATCTGTCCATGTTTCAACTGCTCGAATCGTGACTGGGTATCTCCTTGGACCAGCTTTCGGTATCCAACATTCTAAGCAACTTTTAGAAGTTACCTGGATAATTAACATCATCGGAATTAAGGAGCATAACAACAAGCGGATGTGCTTACCTTTTCGTTGTAAATCGTCGATGCCTTAGAAAAGACCATGGTTGCTATTACCTGGAGTGGGAGCTCAGTTTCAACCCAATGCTCTTGGATTTGAACGATATAAAGAATATTATATGGCAAAATAAAAGCCTGTTACTTCCTCATAACGAAATAGCTTTTCGTCGTGATGTCACTCCGCCTAAGTCGTTATGTAAACTTTTGTTTTTCAAGAACCATGGAGACCCGGCTACGATCCTCTGTTTGGTTAAATCTACAACCAAACATTAGAAAAAGCGTTAAAAAATGCTCATAATACAAAAATGTAAAAATATACTACTTGAGGGACAACTATACAGTTCCTAGTAACAGTTGTTGATATTAGTCTTAAAGAATTTTTTTTTAAATGTATTTCCAGATAACATGTCCCCCGTTCTTTGATTACTTTGCTCTTTTGCCCACTCATTCTATGCTCCTTCTCCTGTGTCATTATTATTCTTTTTTGTCCATAAATGTGTCATTATTTACAATTTTGTTATATTTTTTTTATGCACTAATTTAGTTGCTAACTTGCCCAAATAAACCAAAAAATTGTGTTCTGCCAACAACAATTGCATATACCTACCTATTACAGTCCATTTTCCAACAATATATGCGAGTCGCAATTTTGGGTTTTTCGTCTCAAATTCTAATTGTATCCCAAATCATTATCGGAATTGCCTACAATTATAAAAGTTGAAACTTTCATCGTCCCTTTTCTTTTTCTTTTGTCTTCGAATTGTAACTCAAAACGTGAAATTGATATACTTTTTGTTCTTTTTTTAATTCATGGTACTTATCTGATAATTACTGTTCTGCGTCCCAGTTGCATTGTTGCCTTTGTTTTCGTCGCAAAAGCACAAAAGTTGCATAACTTGAGTTGGTTGCTAAGTCACTGTCCTTGCCTGAAGCAATTATTATCTCAGTCAGCTGCATTACACACATACCTACACATTATTACTCAATCACATTCTGACATAAGAAACAACGTTACGGTAAACATTACTGCTTTGCTCTGTTTTTATTTATACAACAATTCAGGTATAATGACAATGAGATGATTGTGATGATGAAAGAAGATGACTAGTGAGTGTTGCATATTCTATATGAAGGAAGACTACTGACGTCTGAATGATATAACGACTGAATGATTGGATGGCTAACTAAATGGCAAATTGGGATTGAATGGGATTGACTGAAAAATTGACTAAATGAATGATTGAATGACTGACTAATTGACTAATGCCCGGTTTCACAGTGTGTGTTTAAACTCAGCTTTAACTCGTATAAGAGTTTAAACTCATGATTATAGCAAAATAGTGTTTCTCAGTGCAAGTTTAAACGTCACAGAGAGTTTAAATTAATTTTAATCGCTTAGAGTTAAGGATCTAAACCTAGTATGATATTTCATGGCGCAATGTTGCAAATTGAGAGAGAAACCATACCTTTCCGTTTGAAAAAATTGTGTGCCCGAGATAAGTGCCGGCATATCAACTTATCAATAATCAACTGTGTACTGGCAGACGTCATGCAGACAAATTGGAAAAAATGGAAATGAAAACAGCCCCAGTGAGCATTAAACATCGAACAAGTTAAGCGGGTGTCACAATTTGACTGTGAAACACTACAAAGTTTTACCATTCGTTTAAACTGTCATGAAAGTTTCATTAAACTAAAGTTTAAACCCAAACTGTGGAACCGGGCCTAAAGGATTGATTAACTGGAAAACTGAATAGATGATGTATTGAATGACGGACTAATTTCCTACTCCTAATCCTAATGGATTAATTGACTGAAGAACTGACTTAATAAATGATTGAATGACTGATTGAATTAACAAAAGAATTGATTCGTTGAATGAATGAAAAACTGAATAATTGATTGATTGTCCGAATGAATCATTTTAATGACTAATTGACTAAATGCCTGACTGAAGAACTGACTAAATGAATGATCTAATTACTGACTAATAAATTACAGAATTGATTTAGTGACATATAAACTGTCTTGAGTGAATGATTGATTGATTGACTGATGATCAATTGACTGATTGGATGATCTAAAGCACAAATAACAACATTGCGTTCGTGTGTGCATGCGTTGACATATTGAGTAGAAATAAAATGGGGGAAATCCGAATCTCATGCGTTGTGCCGCGTTACATCGTAAATATCATAACGCAAGTGGAATGCAGTGCAGATAAAGCCAGATTTTATTCAAACATGTGTATCTCGGATGGCAACACTTTCTATTAAAATTTGGACCTCTAGGCCCTCGTAGTCAGGGCAATCCTCCGGGATCGGGCTTCCATAACAATTTTATAAAAAAATAACCCTTAAAATTTTATACGCACGTGTATCTCCGATGGACAAAACTGTTTGTAAAATTTTTGGAGGCCCTGAGGCCCAAGTGGTGCCCATATAATTTTTTTTAAAAATTAGCCCGATTTTCTTCAAATTTTAAACACATAATATGTATCTCCTATTAGAGAATTTACATGAAAAATTTTATGGGTTGTTTTTTTTTAAATTTATTTTATTCCGTAGTCGCGTTAGGTTAGGTTGAAGTGGCCGTCAGTCAAAACCGATGCACTTAGACCATGAAGGTCCGTTCTGATACCACAATGAAAATTCCACGCCTACTCGTTGAGCCACTTGGATCTTCGTATGAAGCGCAAGAGACTATTAATGTCAATGTGGGTTAGATCGTTGAGATCGTTGTAAAAGAACGCTCCCAAATGGAGCTTTCGAGAGGACTGGGCACGTACAAAGTAGATGGAGAGTGGTTTCCTCCTCCTCCCATGCAGCTTCTGCAGAAATCGTTGGAAAAGACTCCTAGCCTTTCTGCATGCTTGCCTATTAGACAGTGTTCAGTTATGATACCTATAATGGCACACCTATAATGGCACTTATGTGCAGTCTGTTTTGAGAGATCAAACACTTGGAGCGTTTCGGATCTAGCTTGGGCCAGATTTGCTTCGTTACTATGCAAGTTGTGCCGTTTGACCATCTATAATTAGTTTTTGCTATAGCATCCCGTTTAAACATGAGTAGTGTACCATATTCAGGCACTAGGTAGGGGTAGTGTAGTTCCATGTTTTGCGAGTTCATCAGCCATACAATTACCAGGAATGTCTCTATGCCCTGGCACCCAGCAAATGTGAATGTTTAAATGCTCCGCCGTCTCCTCAAGAGACGATCGGCAATTCCGGGCTAGAATGGAATTTGTGGAAACTGATTCCATGGACTTCAGCGCAGCCTGGCTATCCGAGAAAATGTGGATATCCTTAACAGATATGACATTACTCTTGAGCCAAGACAAGGCTTCCTTAATAGCCATGATTTTAGCTTGGAAAACACTACAGTGATCAGGAAGACGGAAAGAGAGACTTATATTAAGTCTTTTTGAAAAGACACCTCCGCCAACCCCTACATCAGTTTTCGACCCGTCTGTGTGGAAGTGAATCCCTTCATTTTCCAAGTAGATACCTTCCTCCCAAGAAGACCTGGAGGGGATTGTGACCTAGAAGCTTTTGTTGAAGTGGAGCTGCAGAATGGTGTAGTCTATGTTGACAAGTGGAGTCCTGACTGAATTCAGGATAGAAGAGTGGCCGAAATCATTCACGGTCCACTGAGAAATTGCTCTGAGGCGAGTAGCCGCGCTTGCAGCCAGTTGTCTGCCGAAGATGTCGAGTGGAGAAAGGTTTAGCGGAATGTCCAGTAGTAGTTTTACAGTTACAGTTTTTATAACTTTTTTTTTAAACAAACTAAGGCTGAGTGTGTGTGCTGTGCTGTGGCTCTATTACTGTAATCATAATAAACAATTCCCAATTGGCCTCGACAAAATGTTAACTATTCCTTCTCCTTCTACTCTTCACATTGATTCACTTGTAGCTATTTATTTATAAATACAAGTATATTCATATATCATATGTATATAATTTAAAAAAAATCCATTTCAGCCAGCGCCGCTTTATTTACGGCTTTTTTTCACTCAATCGATTTTGCGCTACTGCGTAGTTTCTAAAATGCCGGCCGGCCGGCTAGAGTTTTTTGCTTTATTATTAGTTGGCTCAGTTGGTTGTTTAATTTTTTGGACTGATAATGGTTGTTTAGTGTGTATTGTGCATAATTTCGATTCTGTCAAACGCGTAGAAAGTCGTGAGCGTGCTTAACTTATCGATTTCACAAAACTATAAATAGAGAATGTCTTATGCAATCGTTGTTGTTGTTGATTATGAACCATATATATAGGGTTTTTCAATAAGAGCACTTCAACTTTTTTTTTGAACAAAACACAAACTGTTCGACTTTTGAACTAACTTTTTTTTTTATTAACGAATTTGAACATATACATATGATACATTTAAGTATGAAACTAGATTTCTTTTGCATGACCACCGCGTGCACGTTTTACGAAGTCCAATCTTTCGTTATCGTCGATGAAAAAATATGGCCCAATGACGCCGCCGGCATGTAATCCGCACCAAACAGTGACTTTTCGGGATGCAACGGTGCCTCATGAATCACGTGTGGGTTGCTTTCTGCCCAGTAACGCATATTTTGCTTGTTGACAAATCCTTCTAGCCAAAAGTGAGCCTCATCGCTGAAGATGGCCGTAATGCTCTTAAAGTAGCGGCAACAGAACGATTATTTTGATAAAAAATTTGCACGATTTGCAATCGCTGTTCACATGTGTAGCGTTCCATGATGAAATGTATACTAATGAAGTTTCCAAATGACAAAAGAGCAATAAAAAATATGGCGTCGTTCGCCGTCCCTATCGGAGAAAAGTTGAAGCGCACCTGTTGAAACACCCGATACAAATACTCGTAGATATATAGGTACACGTAGATGGTTAATAAATAAATTCACTCAAAATAGAAATCTTTATTCTTTTGACATAGCTTTTTTATTAATTTTTGAAATTATTATAATTACTATTATTAGTAATAAATAAATAACTTACTGTCTATCTTAGTATTAAGTTAATTAACCTACGTGGGCTTAACACTTCTTTCTATAATATGCGTATACCTACTAAGTGCTTAAATCTACCAACAATATTTGTTTTTGTTGGTTTCGATGGTAAGATTAGGTTAAGGTGGCAGTCGGTGACAAAACCGAAACACTTACACCAGTAATGGTCCATTGAGATACCACATGGATAGATAACCAATACCACTAAAACTACTGATATTACCATTACTCTACCACTACTCATTTGGAGCTTCGTATGAAGCGCAAGAGACTACTAATCTCAGTATTGGTTAGATTGTTAAGGCTTACGATTTTGATATAAGGTTGGGCCCATACAGAGAAGGTGGAGAATGGTCTCATCCTCCTCGTTTATACAGCTTCTGCAAAAGTCGTTCGATAAAACGCCAAGCCTTACTGCATGCTTGCCTAAGAGACAGTGCCCAGTGATGGCCACTATTATAGCACCGATGCAGCTTGGGTCGGATCTGCTCAATCGCTAAACAGGTTTTTCCATCTGACTACATACGGTTAGTTTTTCCGGTAGCATCCCGCTTTAACATGAGCATGTAGCAATTTGTATGCCTATAGAATCATTTTTAGGTAAAATCGGCAATGAATTGCATGTTTGGCGAGTTCAACAGCCTTACAATTTCCCAGAATATCTGTCAATCTGTGTTGGGTTCCGGGGCATAAACGGAACCCAACACAGATTAATGTTGAACTGCTCCGCCATCACCTTGAGAGATGGACGACAGTTTAGGGCTTAAATAGAGTTATCTAAGACTGATTCCAGGGATTCCAGAACAGTTTGGCTATCCGAGAATTTGCGGATATGACATTATTTTATATTATTTTTTATCAAAACATGGGATCAGAAGGAAAGACTTAGATTTAGCCAATTTAAGATAACCCATCCGCCAAGTCCGTCAATAATTTTTACCATCTGTGTAAAAATTTATGCCTTCGTCTTCGTCAGCTCTTCTTTCCAGAATAATTTGGAGGGGATGGCTAGTAGGAACTTTTTGTTGAATTGGAGTTGCGGAATGGTTAAGTCGGTGCTGTCTGGTCCTGAATCAATTCAAAACAGAACAGCTTCTATCCAGTATAAGACCCAGATACTTGGTTTTATCAGAGAAAGTTAAGCTTGTACCCTTAATAGAAGGGGGATGGTCAAAATGTGGGATTTTGTATTTCCTTGTGAAGAGGACATATTCAGTATAACGATCTGCTCATCTCGTTAGGTTGTTGAGAGCATTTTGTAGGAGTTATTTAATGAGTTTGGGTGCTTTCCTGGGATGGCAACAATAACGTCATCCACAAAAGCGACGGTTCCGCAGTTCGATGGTTACAGCTATGTACTTTAATTTATAAAACTGAAATAATTGAATATTCTTCTATTATATCTACTTTATTTGGCTTTTATATGGCACTATTGATATCTGTAATCTGTAAAAAAAAAATTACGAAATGGTTTGGGTTACAAATAATTACATACGTGAATTTGTAAATTTTATTTTTAGGTCACATTGCGGTGGTGGGGTGACATTTATTTTTATTGTCTCAGATAATAGAGACCTGTTGGACTTCTGCATGCTGTTTGCAGCTACTGACAACAACATTCTACCTCTAGAGTGCTGTTTGCAACTACTAACAACCACATTCTACCTCTAGAGTGCTGATGCTTCTGTTTGCTGCTGCTGTCTGCTGAATGCTGCAGCAAAAGGCCACTTAGTTTATCGACTCACCTGATTAATTTAATAACAAACAGTTGTTGATGTTCATTAAAGCAGCCAGTCAATCGGGTAAACAACAACATTTTACAACAGCATGGGCACACGCAGGTGTTTACTATGCTGCATATTATTGTGGTGTTTTGTTGTTAATGTTGTTTTTTGTGTACTCGCACGAAAACAAAAAATATATTTTTTAAAAAAAATCACTAAGTCGACGTGCGCGCGATTTGTGACGCCAGCGTTGCCTACTCGCTTTCCTCTTGTTAGTTCACACATTGTGGCATTGTGGGTGCAACAACCTGAATTTAGTTCAAGATCGTTTGTGCATCGAGTGTTGATGATGTTGTTCGTATTAGGTGTGCTTTGTGAGGTAGAGCGAGCTTTGAATCATCCATCAATACCATACCATTGTTTAAGCGGCTATCGCAAAAGAGACCAGACCAACTTCTCTCCACACCTTTTTCAAAGAGCTTTTTCTCATGTGCTACCAAATAGAATGCATTGCACTGCCTGTCAGCATTACCGTACAAAATAAAAATTCCGTGTCACACTTGAAAAAATCCGTCTCATTTCACATTTTAGCGTGCCAACGTATATTACATCCTTTGTTTATTTTTTACTTTTTTAGAAGGAACCAAAGCCCAAAAAAATGCGAATTTTTCTTGTAAATTCTCTTATCGGAACCGTTGCAGTTTGAATAAAATTGGGTTGATTTTTAAAAAAAAAATATATACCGGAGTCCTTAGGCCCGGGGCCGGATCACTTACAAATTCTAACAAAAGGTGTTGTTGATCGGAGATACACATATGTATAAAATTTCAAGAAAATCGGGTACTTTTTTTTTTATAAAATTTATGTGTCCGATCACTTCCAGATCCAAAATTTACCCGATTTTCTTCTAATTTTATGAGGATGTGTATCTCCGATGGCCAATACTTTTTGTAAAAATTTTGAAGTGATCGGGCCCCGGGGACAGGCTTCGATACAAATTTTATAAAAAAAATTACCCGATTTTCTTCAAATTTAATACGCATGTGTGTCTCTGATGGACCTCACTTTTTGTAAAAATTTGGGGTCGGGTGGCACCCATACAAATTTTATACGGATGTGTATCTCCGAGGGACAACACTTTCTGTAAAAATTTTGGAGTGATCGGGCGGGCCCCGGTGTAGAAAGGCCCCATACAAAACTTTAAAAAATTTACCCGATTTTCGTCAAATTTTATACACATGTGTATCTGCGATGGACAAAACTTTGTGTAATTTTTTTTTTGGTGCGTTCACCCTGATGCTCGATGGTAGCCCATATAAATTTTTTAAAAAAATTTTTTAAAAAAAAAGAATCTTGTGATGAATTTTTAGCCCACTTCTTAAAGCCCAATTTTCTTTAAATTTAATACGCGTGTTTACTCCGATCGACAACTTTTTCTGTATTTGGAAGTGATCGGGCCCAGATTTTCTTCAAATTTTATACACATCATGTGTATATCCGATGGACAACACTTTTTGTAAAAATTTGCAAGTGATCGGACCCTGGGGTCGTGGGTCAACCATACAAGTTTTGTAAAAAAAAAAGTAGCCGATTGTCTTAAAATTATATACGCGAGTGTATCTCCGACTGGCAACACTTTTTGTAAAAATTTTGGCGTGATCGGGCCCCGATGCCGATTTTCTTCAAATTTTATACACACATGTTTAATCCTTTGAACAAAGCTTTTGGAAAGTTTGGAAGTGGCCCAGGGCCGAGGGGCTTACATATAAATTTTTAAAAATAAGCCCGATTTTCTTAAATTTTTATACACATGGAGTGATCAGGAAAGGGGGCTCCCAAAATTAAAAAAATGGCCGATTTTATTAAATCTTCGGAATATTCAGTAAATGTATACTAATTTTTTTTTCAAATTTTTTTTAATTTTGTTAATTTTTTGTTTTGTTTAGATTTTTTTGCACTTAACAGAGATTTCTCCTAAGTGCTATAGTTTTTGAATTATTTGCAAAAACTCTGAAAAACTGTCTTAAGTAAACTGTCACTTCCGGTTGTCAGATTTCCGTCAAAATCATCTGGCCCCCCTCAATTTATGTAAAAACCTTAAATATGAATTTTCGTCCCGATAAGTTCAGCCGTCTGGCCTACAGAGTGGACACGACAGGCAGGCAGAGATTTTTTATTTTCGTTTTTTTTCTGACTCAGGAGATACGGTGATGGGTAAACCGAGTTCGATTATTTTCATGATTACTATACTTACTTTTACTATGTACAAGAAAGTAAAAGTCCTATCGAATTTTTGAGTTAATTCGAAAATTTCAAATTGAGTCATTAATTGAAATTTGACTAAATCGGATATTTTAAAGTGGCAACACTTTTTCTGCGTTGGATATTGGATATTCTCTTGGGTGTGTATGTGTGTGATGTTAGTACACTTGTTGAGAGTTGGGTTTGGCTTGAAAGCCAATGCACATTTTATTATAAATTTCCCACACTCTTGTACACATGTTTTGTTTTTGTTCGTCGTAATGAAATTTTATTGTTATCTTCACCGTCGCACAGCCATCCCCATTACATTCAATAATATTTTAAAAGACGATAATGACAATTTAGACGAAGACGATAATTGTTCCCCCATAATGCAACGAACGCGCTCCTTCTGCAAGCCATCCATGTTACACAGCAGCATTATAACAAAATTTATTCTTGACTTGCAGTGATATTTAATTTCATTTTGTTATGCGATAAAAAACTGTTAACCTTTACTGCGTTTATACACAACGTACATGCCTCGTATAAACGCATTCGGGTTTTATTTCTCACCACAAACGGCAGTAGAATTTCAGCCGGCTGTTAATTCTGAAATTTATTCTTGTCGTGCCTTTTTTTATGCTTTTGTAATCAAGAAATCAGGTTTCACTTAGCTTAGTGCATTTAATTGAATTGCAATCCAGTTTGGTGGTTTGACTTTACTTCATTTTTTAATTTTTAATTTTTTGAAAGTTTACTGATACGAGTGCTGATAATAGAAGAAAGAAGACGTAGATTTCAGGTAAAACCATAATACAGAAACTCATATAGTAAGATAGTAAAGCGAGCTTCTCAGCTCGCCATATGGATAGTTGTAATTCAGCCTAAAGACTGAATTATCTTGAAAGGATTTTACTTTTTTTTTTTCTCCTAACCCCTATGAATAAAAAAAAACGCAAAATTACACCACATGCGCGACATGTGTCACGTCATCGCGAGCCGAGTTTTAAAAAAAGTATTTCTTAAAAAAAAAACACGCGTCACACGTGTCATCGTAACCCGAGTTTTTAAAAAAATGTTTTTTTTAAAAACAAAAATTACACGCGCCACACGAGCTACACGCGATGTGCGACACGCGACATGTGTCACGTCATCGCAAGCCGAGTTTTAAAAAAAGTATTAAAAAAAAATTACACGCGCCACACGCGATGTGTGCGACACCGTACGCTAGAAAAATTTTCTTGTCCTGTGATTATTAGCTTCGCCCTTCGGGCTCGCAATTAAAAAACTATTGAGGTCTTTTCGGGTGCCAATGGTAAGAGCAGTATAGTCAGTCGTCTTCGGGACAATAGCCAATTGGGACATTAAATTGTGTTGCTCATATTGGATCCAAAAATAAGAAAGCTGCTTGAGCAGAAATATGCTGTACCAACCCACAAACTACTGGACCTGACTGACGATCGTCTGAGCTTTTTAAAACTGTTGGAGATAAATTTGTAGAGTAAATAAAACACCTTATCTGTAAAATGTGGTCATATTAAAGTCAAACTTGTTTGGCGCAGGAATGCCAAAACCTAGACTTGGCGTTTTAATAGCTTGTCTCTATTAACGCTGGCATATGCGACTTTAGGTAATATCGAGAAATGCAATGTTGGTGAGTCGAAATTTGCAATTTCTGGGTCTTCTATAGGATCGGCCGCAGTGTGAACATTTGACTGACTTTGGACCTTCCTGGCCTAAAGCAGCACTGATATGTACAAATCAGGTTGTTGATGAGTGGCTTCACGGCTTTAGGCGTTCAAACTATGAGGAAGGTATGATCTTTTTATATGTGTAGGAGTTGTTAACCAGACTAATTCTTCTCTATAGAGGATGAGTTTTTTTTTAAAATGCAAGGCTTTTATCCCGAGAACGGTGATAGATAGGTGAAAATTACTTATTATGAAATTTGTTAAGGGGGGGCGTCTAGTTGTGATCTTGAATGCCTTTGAAATTCATTAGTTTCGGAGATATAGACTAAAGTTAGGCTTTTTTTTAAATTACAACCTATACTTTTGAGTGTTTTTTTTACTAAGCAACGTTTTGATCACGAACATTTTTTGTAAATAGTGTGATTTCAGATATATGAGCAAAAATTGATATTCAGTAAACCAAACGAATCACCCGATTTAACATGTAACGAAATAACAATAGTATTTTCTATGTTAACACACGAGTGTGGATAATGCCTACTTTCGGCGGCGGTAGGTTATAGCGTAGGAAACAGTCACTTTCGTCTATGGTCGATTAAAAAAGAATATAATATGATCGCCGAACTGAAAGGTATCTTGAAGCTATATGAAAGATAACTTTCCAAGATAACTATATAGGTTTTGTTGTCTTCTACCCAATATGGATTTTTCGTTTGCCAACACGTCACCCTTTTAATTTGTTTTGCTCATATCAATGTGGACACGCAGATTTCATGTCGGCTTCCAAATCCGAGTAAAAGTAACTCGTACTTGAGTTTTGGGACTCTTTGGAGTTTGTTAATTTTGCAAAGAAAAATCGTAAAATAAACTCAAAAAAAAAAGAAAATTTTGTTTTGGTTTTTTTTTTTCCATCAAAACGAAATTATCAACAACAATAACTAATTATACAAATTCATTTAAACCTCATAATCTTGTCTCTATTTGAATTTTAAATGAAGGCAAATTATCATATTAACTGTGGACAAAGCTGACGGCGCTTAACACGTTATCAGCGAGCCATGACCTCATGGCGAAATTGATGCTTAAATTTGGCCAAAAATTTGTTTGTTAAAAATTTTAAATTTCATTCGAATTTGTAAAAAAAAGTTAAGCTTTCTCCGTTTATGCATTTATGCATGAAAAACGTTATGGCACATCAGACGAGAAGGTGGACCAAAGTACTCCATACATCCGTCCATCTTCTCGTGAAAATTCAGATATGATACTGTTTGAACGCGTAGAGTTTAGTGTAGCCAGGGACAACCGGATAGTGCAGAGATTTCTAGATGAAGTCATGGACCGCGCATTGGTTACAAATGCCTAATTTTCTACATCGAGTCTTTGGTTTAGAGATGTAAATGACGCTAATGATGAACACTTAAGTAGTCTGAACCAGACAGTACGGTAGTTGCGTTTTTCCAATCGGCTGCTGTGACCCACAGATCGGCAGATATTTAGATAGGTCTAGCTCCCATCAGTGAGAAGTTGGAGCCTTACACTCCAAAGTTACTGATACATTCATAATAGTTATATTGTGAATGGGCGTTGCTTGACGTTACATTTATGCCCTCCTAGTTTTATGTAAACCGCTATCTGCTGAGCCATTTTCAATATTTTGAAACAACAAAAAGAAGTCACATTACGAAATTATTCCGTTTGCTGTCCCAATGAGGTGTTAGTGTCGGTGCAGTTCATTAATATTTTAAAAGGTTTTTTAATTGGGACGCCCCATTTTTTCAAGTCAAAGAAATGCCAGTAGTGCAGACTATATTGCAAGTGTAGTCACAGCCGTCCTGCATGCCTGCATTGTGCGAATGCAATACCCATATTCATCACAAAATAATTCACAACGACTATGAAGTCTATTTCTGTCTCAACGGCTTTCTTGATAAGCAAAATTGTCGCGTTTGGGCAAGTCAGCAATACGTAGCTATTCACGAAATGACGTTACACTGAAAAGAGTTTAATGTCAATGGAGATCAGTACAGGACCATGTTGACTGACTATTTTTGGTATAAATTGGAATAGGTTGTCTTGGAGCATATGTAGTTTCAACAAGATGAGGACACATGCTACACAGTTGGCCAAATAATCGAGGTATTGAAGTAGAACTACGGTGACACCGTATTATCTCCAGAAATAATCAATTAGTTGCCTCTTTTGTGTGTTTTAACGCCTCTGGACTTTTTACTTTTGGGGCTATGTCAAGTCCACAATCCGGAAACAGACAAAATATATTTCAATGTCCCAAAGGAAGTAAGAATTCGTGAAATGAATTAAAAAAATTGTCTCGTCAGTAATTCCAAAGCTCATTCACAAAGACATTTCAACAGTTAGCTTCAATGAAAGCATTTTTTTAAAAAAAAAAAAAAAATTTGATAAAAAATTTTATTTTATACTTTTTAGTTTTTAATGAAATATGTGTATAAAATTTTAATATTATTCAGATGGGATGGTAATATAGAGACACAAGCCCCCCGCCCCAAAATTCCCTCAAAAGACTTCCAAAAGAGTCCGAAAGGACTCTCTGAAAAACCCCTCAAAACCACCCTCAAGATCACCACCAACACCCCGTTAAGACCCCCATCAATATTTCCTCAAAACCCTCCTAAAACCTACCTTAAGACTCCCTTAATACCCATCAAAACACTCAAGACCCAATTTTAGAACACCTAAAAACCCCCTCAAGACATTCGCGACCCTCTCACAATCCCATCAAGACCACCACAATACACCATGAAAACCTTCTTAAGACCCCCTCAAGACTGCATTCACGACCCTCTCAGATTCCCCTCAAGACCACCTAAGGATCTCCGCAAGACCCAACTAAAGATCCTCACAAAACCCTCTCGGGACCCGTGAAGACTACCTAAAGACTCTCAAGATCACCTCAAGACCCTGTTAAGACCACGTTACTACCCCCATTAATACTCACCCAAGACCCCCATAAGAAGGGGTGGTCTTGAGGGGATTTTGAGAGGGTCGTGAGTGGGAGTCTTGAGGGGGGTTTTCCGGTGGTATTGAGTGTTTTGAGGGGTCTTAAGGGAATATTAAAACCCTCCATCAGATTCCCTTAAGAATCCCACAAAACCCTCAATACCACCGGAAGAACCCTCAATACCACCGGAAGAGCCCCATTGAGACCACCGCAAAAATACCTCGACTCCCGTAAGTCGCTCTCAAGACCCCCTACAAGACCTATCCTCAATAACTCTTTAATGACTCCTTAATACTCCCTCAATACCGTCTGAAGATCCACGCAGAACTCCCTCAAGACCCCTCTCAAAAGCCTCTCAACGCTCCCTTAAGACTACGGTACGACCCTCCTCAGAACCCTACTCAAGACCCTCTCAAACTCTCCTCAAAACCCCACTAAACGCCCTAAAGACCATCTAAAGACTCTCCCATCAAACCCCAAGACATTTCAAGAACACTCTCAAGACCCCATCAAGACGAACCCCAAGACCGCCTCAAGTAATACTCAACATCATCTCAAGACGACCACAAAACTACCTCAAAAGCCAATCCCAATCCCATCCCACTAAAAATCGTCTTTAAACCCCCTCAAGACCCCCTATAGACCCACCTGAAGTCCCCATAATGACTCACCTCAAGACCGACCTGAAGACCACCAAAAGACGGTTTAACATCTAATGTTTACCGCATAAATGATGGTGTTCAACAAGGCTCTGTTTTGTCTCCGACACTTTTTCTCATTTTCATTAATGATCTCCTATCCGCTACTTTTAATTTTAATTTTGTGTGCGATTTTTATGAAATTTGCAATGTATATTATTACCGAGGTTAATTCTCTTCATGATGTCTACATCGCGGTAACGCTCGCAAATCTCATCAATATAAAGTCTCCTTCCTCACATACGAAGCCAATAATTCTCTTGAAAACTTTTTCCCAAGCTCCAAGTCGTCAAAGCTTGAATCTTATAGTTAAGTTCCAGAACCGAATTTTTAATAGGAAGTGTTGTCACCGGAGATACACATGTGTGTAAAGTGTTAATAAAATAGAAAAGTGGGTTAAAAATTGGTCACAAGATTCCATCATCCAGCAATCCACCGACAGACAGACAGCCCGGACACGTAAAGCTAATACAGAGAAGTTAAAAATTAAAACTCGGCTCAGTTTTGAAACGTGATGCTTTAATATTTTTAGAGTACATCAGACCGAGGACTTATTACTTGTAAGCCAATTAAAGCGGCTGCTAACTGTGTCTATGCTTGGCGACGGCAGCATAGTCTTGTCATCGGTCATTGCTGAAGCATCCTATTTCGCAGCTACTCACTTAGCAACGTTTTTGCGGGAGACAGCGAAAATTCCAGTAAATTGAATAAAGTTCCCAGCATTTTTGTTCACTTCATGGGTTCACGAAACGAAAATGTTTCAGGTTTCACGATGCATTTTTTTCCCCACCATCCGTGTAATTTTTTTTCCCCCAAATTCCTATAATCACAGCAGTGTAACGTTAATAGACTCCAAAAACCACTTTGATATTTTTATACGAAATGCAAATAAAAGCGGCGCCAGGGCCAATGTTTCCCTGTGATGTGTGGTGGTGGTAGTGTCGACAATAATTTTGGAATTTTTATTCAGTTTTTTGTTTTGGTTTTTGGTTGTTCTGTTGTTGTTCCCCTTATGTGCCTTTGCGTGCTTGACTTTGTGCAATGAATGACATTTCACAGAAAACAATTAACCGATAAAGCGCAAGATTCTATTTTCGAAAAAGACACTTCATGCTTTTTGTTCTGTTTTCGTGTACATATTGAATTGTATGGCATTTAAAAAAATACAAATCCATAAATATCTCCTTCTTTTTGTAAAACCAAAAATATTTTCATTAAATTTATGCAGCTTGGTGGGTGGGTGTGTCCATTGCCCAGCCATTTGTTTGCAAGTCACAGTCAGGCAATACAGTCTATAAGGTTTTATCACGAATGTTAAGCGATCACGACCTTTGTTAAGCTTATTGACGCACCCACTTTGTTTTTAAAAAAAGCCACATGGACATCAAGTTATATGATAAAACTTTTCTCTCAATGTCAAGCAATGCTTCGATTTGAGTTTTGTTGTTGTCTGTCTTCGTCGTAAAATTTACTCCCTTTCCCTTTACTATTCCATCCACATGCTGCTGCCCTTGTTATCGTTTCCACGCTTCCTTCCATTTACTACGATTACATCATTTCAGTATATAGTGTCGCCCATCTGTGGCTGAATAGTGATTCCTCCTTGCAAACAAACAGAGAACTTTAACTAAGTTGGATATGAAAAGAAAAGTGAAAGTGACTGACACAGTGTGTGGAACTTTATCTTCCCCCTGTTGAAGACAGTAAACATAACAACAACAAAAAATAGAACGTCACTTACCCCGAAAGGAAGTTTCTTGGACTACTACAACACTACACTACACTACACTCATCTGCATAATCTTGATCAGCTTTCTCTTACCAATGAATCTTTTTTATTTATTTTTTAAATATTTTGAGATAGGTTTTCCAATGTTTTAAAGAAAAAAAATCTAAAATTGTTTCCAAATGCAAGCAAAGGTAAATCTTGAGAAGATGTAGGTATGCTGCGGAGAACCATATATGATGGGAACTATGAAAATTACCCTTTAGCACAGCGAATACATATCCTTTGCAAGTCGTAGGTGCCGTGGATAGTGCGTTCGTTGTACTACTGAGATGGAAGTTGGAATCTCAGAAAAACACCAAAAAGCTTTTTCATGGTCCCATCTCTTACGGCAAGTCTCACAATCGTCCGATAGTAATAATTGCTATGGGAAACTGCCTGAAAAAACCAGATGGGTAGTCCACGAGCGAAGAAACGCGCAATCTGCTTTTAGATACCCACTTCACGGGCAGCTCCTATGTGTTGAGTAAAATTAGCCTTGATAGGGCAGACATTCGTACGACTATACGAGTATCTGCCCTATCCATAAATGATCTGATCAATAAGGACAAACTGCTTTGGGCGCTACAAGCTTCAAACAGGACCTGACGGCATAATTCCAGCCGAACTGCAAAGTACTTCATATATTATCCTTCCTTTGCTGGAAGCAATTGTAAAGAGTTGTCTCGGTCTGGTCCATAATAATAATAATATTCGGCGCGACAGACCATTGCAGTCCAAGGCCTAGCTTCTCGCGACCATTTGTGTTGCGCATGTATATTTTTTGGACACAAATGGAAGGGACCTACAAACAAACGTGGTTTTCATACCCAAAGCCGGCAAATGCTCGCACGTTAATCCAAAGGATCTCAGACCAATCAGTCTTTCATCATTCCTGTTAAAAACACTCTAAAGATTAATCGATATCTACATACGCACACGCATTGACTAAAGACTCCTGTATACAGATCAGCATGAGTATTGTAAAGGCAAGTCTGTAGAAACAGCTCTACACACACTGGTACGTTCTATTGAACATTCCCTCCACCACAAGGAGTACACAATGGTGGTGGCGCTTGAAGGCGCTTTTAACAACGTCAACACATTTGCAATTGCGGGTGCACTGTCGACTTTGAGGGTGGACGACTCGCAAGTAGGATTATTAATTCAAAACTGAGCGTGTCGTCTGCAAAAAGATCTGCTTGCAGAGGAACCGCACAAGGTGGAGTCCTATCTCCCCACTATGGAACTTAGCGGTGAATGAGCTGCAGGAATGTCTTAATGTATGTCTCGAATGACTTCTGTAAAAGCTGCATGGGTGAGGAAAGGAAAGACCATCGTCCATCTTCTCTGTACTTGTCCAGCCCTCTCCCAAAAATGTAATCTACTTTGTATTAAAATCTGAGAGTGATTGGGCCTCGGGGTCAGGGGGCTCCCATACAAATAGATTACAAAATTTACCAGATTTTCTTCAAATTTTTTATGCATGTGTAACTCCGATGTACAAAACTTTTTGGAAAATTTTTGGAGTGATTGGGCCCTGAGGCCCGAGCGTGCCCATATAATTTTTTTAAAAACTAACCCGATTTTCGATTTATATCCATAAAATTTGGAGTGATCGGGCCCTGGTGTCGGAAGGACCCATCTTTTCTCTCTTTCCTTTCCTCCGCGGGGGAGCATAGGGCTTTTCAAACGACCGCCAACGAACTCGATGTATCACCTGAGGTTTCAAGAGACGCCACTCGGTCGTCCCCTGTGATCTTGCTTCCTCTTCTATTGTCATTTTCCATGTCTTGCTAGGACGGCCAACTCGGCGGCTTCCTTGTGGATTCCAGTCGAGCGCTAGTTTCGTAATATCGTCCGCTGTCTTTCACAAAGTGTGGCCAATCCAGCTCCATTTTCGTCGTCTGATGGTGATCGCGATTGCTTCCTGGTGCATTACTCTCCACAAGTCTTGATTGGTCAAAATGTCCGGCCATCTTATTCTCAGTATCCTCCTTAAGCACTTGTTGACAAAGACTTGGCGGCGCGTCGTACCACGTTTCGCAGCCATACAAGAGTACTGAGAGAACGTTAGATCTGAAGATCGTTAGCTTCAGATTCCCGGATATTTGCGAGGAGTTTCAGATATTATTTAGCATACTATAGGAGTGTACACGAGAGCACACATCCGAGTCAGCACCACCATTTTTCGACATCCAGCTGCCCAAATAACAAAACTTATCCACTTCCTCTATCTGAGAGTTCCCCCGTCAATCGAGAGATCACATGTTCCACTAGCGTTAACGCGAAGTAGTTTTGTTTTTGTGACATTAATTTTTAAACCCACTTTGTAAGCGTGGATTTCTAGTGAGTTTAATTTTCGCTCCATGTCACCTAGCGATAGGAGACAGATATCATCGGCATAGTCCAGGTCTTCTAGGCGGTGAAAAACATTATTCCATGGCATGGAGTAGAGTACGAGTTACTATTTCTATCACCCAGTCGATGACACTTGTGAAAAGCAATGGTGAGAGGGGTGCAACCTTGCTTGACTCCCGAGTAGTTGTTGAACGGTGAGCCAAGATGACCGTTATGAATGACGCGGCATGTTGAGTCACGGTACAGACAGGACCCACACAAAATTATAAAAAAATTACCAGATTTTCTTCAAATTTTATACGCACATGTCCTATGGACGTTTTTTGTAAAATTTTGGAAACGATACTGTGACCGAGGGGCTCCCATACATATATTTTTTTTTTAACTAGCCCAATTTTTTAAAATTAGCCCAATTTATTAAAATTATTAAAATTATCCCAATTTATTAAAATTATTAAAATTATCCCAATTTGTTAAAATTACCCCAATTTTTTAAATTTATTAAAATTATCCCAATTTGTTAAAATTAGCCCAATTTTTTAAATTGATTAAAATTATCCTAATTTGTTATTAGCCCAATTTTTTAAAATTAGCCCAATTTTTTAAATTTATTCAAATTATCCCAATTTGTTAAAATTAGCCCAATTTTTTAAATTTATTAAAATTATCCCAATTTGTTAAAATTAGCCCAATTTTTTAAAATTAGCCCAATTTTTTAAAATTTTATACACATGTGTATCTCCTATGGAAACACTTTTTGTAAAAAAATTTGAAGTGATCGGAAACGATTTTTTTAAAAAATGAACCCGATTTTATTCAAACTTTGCACATTGTGTATCCCCGATTAGAGAATTTACACGAAAAAATTTAATGTTTATGGGTTGTTTTATTCTTTTGCTGTTTCTTAAAGCCACGTTGTATCTGGTTAGGGCAGTTTTATAGGTCGTCCAGGTGTTTGTGCGTCTGCCTTGTTACGAACTTCTCTTCGTTTGGCCTCGAGTTCGTGATTCCACCATGGAACGTCCCTTGTGCGTCTGATAGATACGATTTCAGAGGTATGCTTGTATGATAGGCGTTCATGATTGCCTCGATCAGATAATGTGTTACCTTACCGCTCTAGTACTGAACGTCGGGTAAAGAATAATAATAAAATTATCTGTTTTGTAATGTATTTTGTTTGTAATGTACTATTTTTTTCAATAAATATTTATTTTGTTCTTCTTCTTTGTTTGTCATTGCAGAGGACGTAAACGTTTTGTCTCCGAAGGAGATGGCGGTCACATCAAGCCACCAGCAATTCTAATTCGTGACTAAGAAAGAAGTTACAAGACACGGAACGGCAGAAATTGCAAATATGATCTCTCGTTCTTTTTGTTTAATACTTGCACTTGATTTTTTTACAACAACAACTAATTTCTGGATATTATTATTATTTGTGACTGTTACTACTACTACTACAACTAAAACTTGATGATAAAATTTATTGATAATGGATGATGATCATGATGATGACGACGCAACAACCAACCCCTCGGGGGGAGTACATTAATATTTTTTTTATAAACTTTTCATTATATGGGGATGATGTCAGATAACAAACACAACACCTTTGCCGCACCATGCCCCACACAATTGCCACTTGGCAACTTTATTTTTTCGTGTAATTAAGTAAATATTAAATTGTTTAACATTTGTAATTTTCTTATTTGCATTTCTTTTATTAGTAGGTATCTCAATTTTGATTTATTTTCCCAGCGCATCGCTCCAAAATATGAATTTTTCTATTCCCATGTGTACGAATGCATTCTATGCACACACAGATACAAGCAACACAATAGAAACCCAGAGAGCGCGAAAACAAAAATTTGTAAAAGTTGATTTTATTTTTACTAAAAAGTATATTTTCCATTTATCTTGTTACTATATTTTCAATTTTTTATTCACCAAATTCCCTAAACACTAAACTAATTAATTTTTTTTTATTATTACCTACATACTTTTATTATAACGTAACAATATCAAACTTATATTGTCGATGTTAACCTAAATGGAAATATTATTTTGTACAAACAAAAATTAATTAGTTTTTTTTTTCTTAAATTGTGACATTTTGATTCCACAACCATCAACAACAACATTCTTAATTATTTACACCGAAATTTTTCCCCAGCAACAATTTTGTTCTTTAGTTAACTAACAACACCAACAAACTGCTTTTAATATACATAACATGTATTACTTTAATCTTAACATTAACAACAACAACAAAAACCAGAAACTTCTTATAAATATTTCATTATTACATACTATTATTACAACATTATAAATATATATTATAACTTACTGTAAATGTTAAGACTTTGAAAGAAAAAAAATGAAGAGAAAACCTTTAATAAAGAAAACAAAACTATGAATGAAAAAAACACACGAAGATATGTGAAGATATCATAATGCAAAAATATTAATAAAAAAAAAGAACAAAAAACAAAAATAAAAAGAATTTCAACAAAAATTGGTGTTGTTTTCTTTATAAAATTGGTAGCTTATAAGTAGTTATGTGGGTGTATTGTGAGCGATAGGAGGTACCGGTGGCTATCCGTCCTGGATGGTGGTTACCGCGTAATCCGATATATTACTTTATTCAATATTTGTTTTAGTTAGTTGTCAAATGTCAAGTCGTAAAGAAAATTAAACGAAAACAAAAGCATTTCATATATACGAGGGCGGGTCAATAAGTCTGTGACTTTTTGAATTTCCCGCCTCTTAACTGAAAGGGCAACACTGCTCGTGTCAGTTGACTCCTGTCAAAATTTAAACAAGCTGCGTCATTTCGTTTGTGTTTGCCAGACAACCTCGTGAATTTTAACGAAAATGGAAAAAAGTGAATTTCGTGTGTTACCACTTCAAAGGAGTGTTTGATGATGTTCAGCCGCAATCCGAACGAGTTCTTATGCCGTTTCGTAATCGTGGACGAATCATGGATCCACCACAACACACCAGAGACCAATGAACAATCAAAACAGTGGGTTTCTCCGGGCGAACCTGCGCCAAAGAAGGCCAAGGTGGGTCTATCGGCCAACAAGGTCATGGCCAGTTTTTTTTGTTTTATGCACGCGGTGTCATTCACATCGATTGACTTAAAAAGGGTAAAACGATCACCGGCGAAGACAGATTCGATATTGATTTAAAGCAAAAACGACCGCATTTGGCGAAGAAAAAAGCGATGTTCCATCAAGACAATGCACGCGTGCCCATGTGTGTAGTCACCATGGCAAAAATCCTTAAATTGAGCTACGAATTGCTTCCTCATCCGCCCTATTCTCCGGATTTAGCCCCGAGTGACTGTTTCTTGTTTCCAAACCTGAAGAAATGGCTCGGCGAAAAGAGATTTGACTCCAACGACGATACCATCTCACAAACAAATACCTATTTTGATTATGACTATGTTGAAAAAAACGCTTTTTTTCAAAAATTTTTTTGTTTAATTTTTTTTTTTTTTTTTTAATTTATTTGTTTGTTTTCTCTTTTGCACTTCACAGATATTTCCCAAGTGCTATACTTTAAGACAATTGGAAAAACTAGAAAAACTGTCTTAAGTAAACTGTCACATCCGGCTGTCAGAATTCCGTCAAAATCATCTGCTGCCTCAGAATTTATGTAAAAAGCTTAAATATGAATTTTCATGAATTAATTTAATTGATATGTATACGAGGGCAGGTCAATAAGTCCGTGACTTTTAATTTCATTTACATAGTAAAAGGAAGTATAGTAATCATGAAAATTTTCGAACTCGGGATTTTTGCAGATACCATTACCGTATCTTTTGAGTCAAAAACAGTGAAAATAAAAAAATCTCTGTCTGTCTGTCCGTTTGTGTCCACTCTACAGCTCAGACGGCTGAACTTACCGGGATGAAAATTCATATCTAAGCTTTTTACATAAATTGTAAGGGCCTGTATATTAGTGAGCGTTAAAATTGGTATCTGTGATCATCGAAATTATGAACGAAACCACAACTAATGCACTACCAAACTCAATACTTAGAACACATATTACCTTATGGTACAGATGCAACAAAAACATATCGTTTTCCCATATACGATATAATATTTATTTAAATTTTTATTTAATTTTTGCCCTGTGTTTTTTTCTTATTACTTACTCCATAATATTACTCACTCAAGCAAATTATTTTATTGTAGCATTATTGTTATTTGATGTGGAGACGGGGCGTAATCGTGTGCATAAACATTCTGTTCGTGTACCGAATCGACCAGTATGGTTGACAAAAACAGTAAACAGAACGACAGAAATAACGAATGGAGGAAATAAGAAACGTCAAAATTATCATGTTCAAGATTGCCCGCGACGGGAGAAATATAATCCTTTTCATTACCCTTCTGCTGCACTTATAGATTTTCATGGAAGGATTTTTCAGCTTGGACATTGGGTCTTGGTAAAAGAACGAATGAACACCGAGCCGATCTTTGGCTAGCCAATTCGTAACCTGATCTTTTGCTTACCAGTTCGTTAATTAACGACTTAACGAGTCGATCTTTTTTAACCTGATATTTTCCTAGCCAGCTCGTACATGAACGAATAGATCTTTTAAAACTGACCTTTTTTTGCTAACCATCTCGAAAATTTCGGTTAAAAAGATTTGGTTAGATCGATTTCGCCCATCACCTGAATCGATTCACTTGCTTCAGTGACTGGGGACTGATTCTTTTGAACCGTGTCAGCGGTGTCACTCATGACTTACACACCACAATTCTCAATGGCACTGGGGATACGAGCTCGGAGCTTGTGCTATAAACAAGGCAGCCAATAAAAAAAATTTCCTGGTTTAGCTTAACTGTATACCATTAACGTTTTCTAAAAATTTTTTACAACGATACTAATGGCAGGCCAATCAACACATTTGCGATACAAGATTATGGGTTCTCATCTTGATATCTTTCGGGAAATCTAGTTTTTTACATTTAAATACCATATAGACAGATTCATGATGCGTTTTGTTCTTCCATTCTCGCACTTTCAGTTCAAGAATTGTTAGGTTTAGTGCGGTACCCTTTAATTCATCTAATATGAGTTGAACTCTGAGCTAAATTAGTCTGTTAGGTTTTACAGGTAACGTTGAACAATAATAATACATCTAAATATGACATTGGAAATAACTTAACTTAAAATATCTATGATTAGTTCATGTTATTACACGAAAGTTTACGTTTCATTCGCTTTAAGTAAGCAATCAACAAAAACCAGATAAGCTCTCTTATACTTTAATTTTTATTTTTTATTTACCTACGCTGTCCTCAACGCAGATCCTATTTGCATATTTGACATAACATTCTGCTTACGATAATAAGTAAATTGTTCAAGGTATTGATTGACGGTGTCTATCGGTTCATAGATATCGTTCTGTTTCGTGTGATGCTGCTGGCCGCCCATTGTATTAACAACCGCCGTTGGTGTAAAATATTGTGGAAATTCCTTTGGTATGACAACGCCAAGGAATCCCTGGAGCATTTCACGAATCATTTCCCAGCAGTAGGAGAGAATCACACATGGCCGGTACTCGATCTCTATCAGAATTCCTTTGAAGTTTTCCATCATTGTAACTGATCCCAATTTGATAACAAAATCGCCATACTCAAAGCGGGCGCCTTTAGATTCGATTTTTGTTTGCTTTTTCGATGTGTATACGGATGTCATTTTCAGCATCAACAAATCGAACAGATTATCTGCGACAAGCGGAATCTGCTTAGTTCCTGTGTCCAAAATGGAAAATGTAGAAGCAGGATACTCTGAGTTATGGAGGACATGTACAGCCTTTGATGGTCCATGCGGTGGAGCTGAGATGTAGGTTTCGCAATCGACCAGAAATTGGCCACTATGAAGCGCTCCAAGTGAGAGAAGTCTCTTGGCAAGATAATCTATAGCATGAGCACCAGTTTTTCCCTCAGCAATTTGATATGCATGCAGAACGGTGACACCCATCGATGTTAACTTTCAAAGAACAATAATAACTAAATAAAACGATAATTGTTTCTCAAAGGAAAAGTGTAAACAAAATGTTTCGATGATGGTAAACGCCAAAAAATGGTACTCTGAAAATGTCAGATGTTTTTCAAATTAGAACTCTTTTATCAAAATTCACTCCATTACAACCTAAGTAATTGCCTGAGCTATTTGGTTTATATTCTTGATTTTGAAATTGACAACTGAAAAATTTTACGGTGTTGCCGTGAACGATTAAAATTATTTGTAGGATTTCTACTATTCTGCCAAAAGGAAACAACATCGGATAATTATACGAGAATTTTGTGAGAATCACCAAATTAATACTCCAGTAAAAAATTAAAACTTTAAACCTAACGTTGTCGTAAAGTGTGTCGTAAGTTTATATAATATACTAGCAGAAACCACCCGCTCACTTACGCCACGCCAACTGACATCCGGCCCACTAACCTCCCGCCAGCTATAAATAATTAAACAATATAAATCAAAGCGTCGAAATTAAAAATTTTGAATAAAAAAGAGATATTAGCAACGATCATATATTTAACTAAATATGAGGCAGTTTATTTAGTTTATTTTCAAGTATAATGATTTTTTGCTATTGTTGTGTTTGACACTTGGAACAATCTCGTTGTTAACCTATATGTCATTTCTACAATGACAGCTGCAACAGTATTGTAAGAGCGTGGCATGGGAATAAAAGTCATGTCTAGCGATACAGAAAGGTTTTTAGTAAGTTGGAAAGAGATATCTTGATAGCACCGAAAATCCCCAAAAGTCAACTACAGAAGATGACTTTCGGTGCAATTACGGCAAAACAAAAACGAATTGCCAAACATAAACACAACACACACAAATGCTTCGTTATGTGTAGCCACAACGTTCATTGACATGACTCTCATTCCCACGCCTGTTTAGTCGCTTTAACAATGTATAGTAAGTGAATACACTCTAAACCCAACTAAAGCCGTATTTTATTTGCCGAGGAATAAGGAATTACAACAACAATTGCACTTTCGAATTCCTTCTTTGGAATTTGAAAACCTGCTGTTTGGCTGGTTTTGACATTGGAATTCCTTATTCGGATTCCAAATAAAATACGCATTAAAAGTTTTAGTAGTAGTCATTGATTTTTCGAAATCAATGTTCGAAAACTATATTTTTAAGCTGAATTTTATTGACACAAAAATGGTATTTGGATTTAGTTTTTTCAATAAAATGAACAAGAATTGTTAACTTCTGTATTACTTTTCCCACGAAATATTTATTTTTTAACCTGCTTAAAGAATTAAATTCTCAGAATTCTCGCAAAACAAAAATTAAAAAACTACAAACGGTTTACACTAATTTATTTTAACAAAAAACAATTAAACATCAAAACATGACTTAAAAACTATATTAATAAAAATGCAAATCTGAATGTATATACATATGTATGTACTTTATATGTTTCCACACTGTTTATCCGATCGTGTTCAAAATATGCATAGAGGTTTTATACTATAACGAGAAGTGTTTCGTCATATATTCGAAGTATTTTTCGGAATAGTATATACAATAATATTATAGTTTTCTGTTTGTTAAAATAAAAATATAGTATATTAGATAAAAAGCGAGGAAAGTGGAGTTTAAAGCCGAGTGCCCCTATCTAACGAGCACGATGAGCACTTTTCTGCGTGTAATGTATGCTATTTTTCACACGACCTTTTTCTGCTATACCAGTTTTGCTCAATGCAAAATTACTCTGGGAAAACGACCCCACGCCTGAAATCAGCGTATAAGAACAAGAAGAAAAGCCTCGGAAAACAATAGCCAGCAGAAAACATTATACGCACGATAATCTTTAGCCGCACGATAGTTATGTGGAATGAATTGCCTGATTCTGTGTTTCCGCATTTTTATGATCTGCAGTCGTTTAAGACACGCGTGCACAGACATCTCATCTTTTCCTCTCCCTAATTTCCTAACGCCCACGCTGTGCTAAGCATTATAAGAGTGCAAACCCTTTTAGCGTTTGTACATTATAAAAAAAAAATCGCGAGGCACTGGTGGCGGGCCGACCTATTAAACTGACTCTTTAGTTTGGAAAAATTACAGATCATTTGGTCGTGCGCCTTTAGATAGCGGTATATCACTCACCTACCTACGCAGCGTTTAATTTTATTTAAATAATGAAGTTCTTGTTGTGATCTAGTTACTTCCAATGAAATAGCTGAGCTGCTTTGTGATCTAGCAAAGTCTCTAGACACTTTATGTATAGTTATTGTTACCAACGCGGCCGCTTTAAAGTTATCGGCACCAAAGCAAATGTAAACTTACCATTGGTCTCGGTCTTATTTGGCAGCAGTAATATTTGGCAGCATTGCATTTTTATTTTTCTCTCCTTTATCATTTTCGTCCTTCTTTCTGTCACTTGCGCTTTGGTGGTGAAATTCATATTGAAAAAATGAAAACCACAGCAGCCAGAGGTGGAGACCAAAGTAACGGAACGAAATTCAATGTAATTAATTTTAACGTATTATTTTCTTCTATAAATAAAGTATAGAAGCATAGTATAAATTGGAAATCGTTCAACAGTTATACATGCGGTTGACTACGTAACACCAATTAAATCTCCCGACCCTGTTTGGTAAAAGCCTGTGGCATAATATTCCAAAGCAATCATAATCTTGAGCTTTATTTTAAAGGACATTCTCGGCTATCATTATTTATTTAATCCTTTTCTAATAGTTTTTCCAAGTAACAAATACTTTAACTCGGCATCTGAATAATAGTTTACGTCAATTCCTTCTTGAAAACTGCGTTCTGATTTATAATAAAATATCCAAATAAATATCCGAATCATTAGAAGATGATGAAGACATTATATAACTGATCCATTGGAAAATTAAATAAAACCAATATTGAATAATTAAAAATAACTTTTTTTAGTTCACAGCACAAAACAAATACCTACTATATACATAGCTGTATGTGAAGTTAATGAAGAAGAATGTATATTTAATAATTTTTTCAATAGAAAAAACAAAATTTCAAATAAAATATCCAATTTTCTAATTAAACAAAAATTTGGCTTAGGAGTTTGGAACAGTAATTCACAAGGGCGCTGTAACTAATTGTGATGAAATAAAACAAAAACGAATCAACCAACAAACGTCATTTGTAACAGTTACGGTGGTTATATAATCACGACTACAACTTAAATCAGCACTTTATTTTGTTAACTTAGTTGGGTTTAAAAATACCAATAAAGTGAATTTGTGATTTTAGTATCGTTTATCGATTCTGACCTATTAAGGGATGATTGCAGCAGATGAGAGAAAAATGTAATGGCCGTTTTTTACGTTTACACTTTCATTTATGTCAAAATCTTATCGAAACAAAATTAAAATCTAAACGTACTTTTATCCTTTTTTTGAAAACGTTATTTTAAAAATGGAGATTCTAAACAATTTCCAAACAATAAAATAATTTATTTTACAGTAAAACAATTGACCTTTACACTGTGTGGGTATGTATGTGAAATAAAAACGTAGTCACTCTCGCAAAATATTCACTCTCTACTTAATTAGACTCTTCTCTGGTGACTTTCGTGCACCGAATGGTTTCATCTCGATAATGTCACTTTTTAAATTTTTAAACGATTTGCGCAAACTCGATGACATAGTTCGTGTCTTTTTCTTATAACTATTGCCAACAACAGCAGCACCACCACCTGTTCCACCTTCCGAAGTAGTACCACTAAAGCGACATCTTGGTGGAATTTTCCTAAAACCATCCTGGTCGCTTGATTGATTCGATGAGCCTGACGTTGGAGAACTATCATTTGATGCACTGCTCTTCAAGTATTTCCGATTAAAATGATACTGTGGCGTTCCCCACTGCTTAGCAACGAAAGCGTTAAATTCATGATCACTGTCCGAATCCTCCTCATCGACAACATTGGTATCTCTAGTAGTATTGCTTGGACTTCTTCTGCTGCAGCCATCGAATTGTTCATCTTCTGGGATCTGTTGCTGCCGTTGCTGTTGCAGTTGCTTTGTGTTATCAATGAATGGAAGTTCTTCAAGTTTTCTCGTGACTATCTTTTCAGCAGGCACATATTTTAGATTGCCACCTTCAATTTTCGTCAATTGAAAATTAATGGGATGATCAGATGGTGTTGGATTTTGAGACTTTGGAATTTTTAAGTTGCGTGATGACTTCACTTGGCGCAAACGTACGCGATAGTGCAGTATCTATAGAGAGGAGAGAGAATTTTAGCTTAGTTGCAAGAACTTTCAAGTAATTGCCATCAACTTACCCTACTCTCACCGATGAACCGCGCCAAATCAGTCAGCGCCACATTCACGCATGTACCCTCGGCTAAAATGTCACTGTCATATTCACTGTGTACCGGAAATTTCTGAGTAATCGCTAACGCTTCGATCTCCTCATGCACCATTTCTACCTCGTAGGCGAAGTTGTATTTTTTATCGCGTGTAGTCGATGTGCACGTCATTGTCCAGAGGGCACGATCCTTGTCGTATATCTGATAGAAATTAAACATTTCGTCGAAGATCACAAAAACGTAATAGCCCGAAATTGGTTTTAGTTTTCCCGACATGTCCCAGCACAAATTGACAGTGTCAACGGTGAACACTTTGTTTGCATGGTCTGTCTCAAGATGCTCCTTCCAGTTGGCCTCACGTCCTGTCCATGTACAATCACCCCATACACGACCCATGAAGCATTTCATATGCTTGTAGATGCATTGCTTCTCGTGCCACGGCAGTAAATCGATTTGTAGTCGAACTTTACATCCGCCGGATGTATTTGAACAGCGGAAATGTGCTTTCGAGCAGAGCGCCTCTACAGTCAGGGAACGTAAGGTGCTAAAAGGTTCCTTAAAATTATAAAAACAACGAACATATTTGGGATATATTAAACTTTAACGATCTCAACAACTGTTAAAATACTCACCTTACACAGCGGACACAGCATCAACACCTTGGTGCACCTGTCACACACGCTATGTCCAGTATTGCAAAGTTTGATCGGTGCCTTCATTGGATAGGCACAGCCAGGACACTTAAGCTCTTCGATAAGGCGCTCATAATGTTTGAAGGAAATGCTCATTTGTGATGTAGGTGAGTCAGATGCTGGAGGTAACGGTTGCGGAGTTACAATCTGGGACATTATGGGAACTGATGGTGATGAAGGCGATACTACTGGCACTGGTGTTGGTGAAGACGTTGGCGGTGCTGGTATTGTAAACGGTGTTTCAGGTGGCGTCTGCGAAACACTCTCACTCTCTTCCGAAATCAGTGCGACATCTAAATCCGATGAACTGTCCAAGAGCTCTTCGGGTGTACGGATTCGCATACGCACCTTATTATAGACGTCAACGACATCGTTTGGCGATGCCGGACTTATTTCCGTTGATGCTGCTTGTGTTGCTGTCGCTGTTGAAGAAAATTTTGGTGGTGACACCGCATCGGCATATTCTTCAGTAATAGCCTCAGCTAAATTTGAAGGTAATGTACTACGCCTTGACTTGCTAAACTTGTCAGCTTTTCTATTATTTTCGATTACCAGAAATTCGTATGTTTCTGGTGTAGCGGTTATCTTTGCTTTCGCCGATTTGTGCCTTGTGGTGGCACTGCTGCTGCTGATGGTGATGATCGAATTGTCACTGTCAATGTCAATAACTTTATGGTTTGGTTTATCCATGACGAAATTGTTGTTGCTGTGATTTTATTAAATACGTGAAGTTTCACCAATTTACAGACCTCTCACAATGGCAAAAGCTTTAAGACTTAAAGTTACAATAGGCTTTCACATGCAGGAGCTAGTGTCAAAATTAAACGAAATGCTTGCTCCTGTTTGCCAAATTACAACAAATGGTTATAATGAACTTTTGCCTGCATAACCATTTATCCCTGTTTTTTGTATCCAAATGAGAAATATTAAATTTACACATATAAAGCCATATAAAGAACTATCTGAATTGCTCGCGTCTATGCGCTCGAAAGTGAACGGAAACTTAACGAATCGGAGCTGAACTCTATTGTTACCAAATGCTGGCAAATGTCCATTATAATTCATGCTTTTAAACTGACCGTGCTGTCACAATGGAAATCTTTAATTCTTAAGACTTACATAATTGTATAGATTTTTGTTTTGACCAAAAAATTGTTGCTCGTCATGTTGATAGAAATCTTGGGACAAATGTTAATTAACGTTAAATGGTTATTAAGTTATAAGTCTTAAGTTTTTCGATCGTAAGAGCTCTGGTAACCTAAAGCCGTTAAGCAGCAGCGAATTGAAACAAAAATTCGACTTCAACTGATGAAATTTGATAGCAATAATTTTGAAAATTGCTGTTACTTTTGCTACTGCTACGCTGGACCAAAACGCGACATTGACACAATCACGGTTTGTGTTTTGTCAGAACTTAATACGACTAACACGCCAATGTAGAGGTAAATAATTAAAAACTAAATTCTTAGATAATATATAGGGCCAATTAATCTATAAAATATAGGTTATTTTAAGGTTTTTCCAACGAATTGCAATAACAAAAACTAAACGCGCACTCGGGAAACATCGGGAAGCCAAGATAACACTAGACCACTATCTACTTCTCGGCTACTTATCGAATTAATGAAATCGAATAACAAAATTGTTAAACAATTATTCGACGACGAGTAGAAGCAAAGCAATTGAATCCACCTGCCACCTTCACCACGATCGTCTGACACGAAATTCAGAGAACGTTTAAAACTGAACGGCGAACGAGAAGCTCAGAAGATCACATTTCCGTTTTTCTTTTTAAAAAAAATCCCAATTAGCAAAATTGTTACATTCCCTGTAGGTTGAGAACAGAAATGCCAATTACAATGACTAGACAGTGTGGCAACATTCGCATAGAAACTAATTAGTTGTCTACATCAACGAGGGCGGAGCTAATATTTATACACTCCGTACCACTTTTTTTTTTTTTTTTTGAAAAGTGTACGATCCCTTTAAATCCATTCGCTAGTCTGGGAAAAACCTGTTACCGAAGGAAAAAAGGATATATATGCGCTCCGTACGTCCAAATTAAACTTTTCTTCGACCATGTGTCAATCTCTACTCCGCGCGATAACTCGCTGAATCCGATGATCTGCAATCAGTGATGTCTTCTTCATAATTTTTTTGTACTAAATATTTACATTAATGGCTTCCTGTAGGATGCAGTAAACAGTTGTTCTATCATTCTACTAACTTTTATTAGCCTTGAATTTTGTAGTATTCTAAGGTCCGAATCGATAGACTACTACAACTACAACTCATGCTATAGCAATGGAATAGAGTGGGATTGAACGTTGTAGCACGGCTTGTAGTCGTCAAAATCCTTCACTAAAATCATAGCTTTTAGTTATAGTTACGTCTATCGATTCGGACCTAAGTATCGCTCGCTGTTTTTGAGGTGTTGTTGCATTGCCTTTCTGATTTTTTCCATCGTTTTCGGGGTTTTAAGGTACTTCTGTACAACTGTATTGCCTCTTCCAATATGTGGTCTGTTCCAATACTCAAAATTGCGTAACAATTGTTACGAATTTCTACAAAAAGCGTTTCCCATACCCGAAAATTTGTATTATTATTCGAAAGCGGAAAGAGAGTGAGTTACCTTACCCTACATGTGAATTTTCCCAACTTTTACCACAAAAGGGCTGTGAGCAAATGTGAACAAACTGTCAGGTCCGAATCGATAGACGTTACTACAACTACAACTCATGCTATAGCAATGGAATAGAGTGGAATGGAACGTTGTAGCACGGCTTGTCGTCATCAAAATCCGTCACTAAAACCATTGCTTTTAGCTTTAGTTACGTCTACCGATTCGTACCTTAAAATGAATTTATTGACTTATTTCGTTTTTTTTTTTATTTTAGAAATCTGTCGTAATTTGTATTCCTAAAGAAAACTTACAGTGCTTTTAGTCAACACAAATCGAATGATGAATTGTGTCAGAGAGGTAAATCTCCCAAAATATAAAAATGTTAAAAATGCGATTTCCGATCTTCTGTCGATTGTTTTCTTTTAAGGGAAAACGAACATTTTGACAGCCAAAAAATCCATCTATGCCAGATTTTTTCTCAATTCGAAATCAACATAACCAATATGGCGTTCGTTGAATTTTTCCTACTTTGACAAAGTGCACTAATTTTTTTCGCGTCAATGTGTATTTGTGTCGAATTTTTAGAACAAATTCCACGATGACGATGAGAATGGTAACAAATTTTATTATAACATAAACAAACAAATCGAGTAAAATTTTGTGAACTTAAGTGCAGTATTTTTAAGCTTAGTGCAACTATTTCAATCAAGAGAATGCCATATAACTAACTAAATTGTGAATGTTGAATTTTGGCGCAAAGGATTTTGACAGACAACAATTTTGTGGTTTAATGTTCCTCTACTTTTTTGTGTGTACATATACTCTCTGTGAGAGGTTTTTATATCAGCTTCTCTTTTCTCTTTTGCTCATTTTACTACAAAAAGTACGGAAACCGACCTTTTATTTGTTATGAAGCGAATACCCTGTCCCTGCTCCTTGTAACCTTTCTCCTTTTCATTTAATCTCTTTTCTTTTGCTATAGTTGTGAAAACAATTAAGCTATATCTTGAATTTATCCGATTCCAGACGCACTTTTATACTATTCCGAAAGTCACGTCAGATAGATTTCGCAAATGTCCTTAAACAAGTGATACAAAAAATGTAGTACATTTTTAATTTTATTGACGAAAAAATAAAAAAACAAATTATTCAACATAATCTCGAAATTATTTTTAAAACATGATCTCTATAATATAAATATATCCTTCTTTCTTGGTGTAAAAGGTTTTTCCAAGATTAATGAATAGCTTTGTAGGTATCGTACAAAAATGGCATGTACTTAAGCAATTGGTACGGGGTGTACTTAATTTAGCTGTTTGAAGAGAGCAACTTGACCAAGTGTCCGTCTGAATCGTCTGATATCACTTACATTACGATAAGTTTAGCAAACTCTTGGATGTGTTTTTAAAGCAAAATTTTGTTTTTTTCTGATTCTGATTTCTGGAAGAATCGTCTGTAAGTGCAAAAACTACTGTTACACGTCACAGAATCCATACTATCCATACTTATATTATAAATGTTAAAGTAACTCTGTCTGTCTGTTACCTTTTCACCGATTAACGGCTGGATTGATTTGGCTCGTTTTTTTAAATGGTTGTAATAGTCGGCAAAAACTTGGAAAATTCGGAAAAAACTGTAAAAGTGGGATTTATATATGAACTCGCGACCATAACTCACGAATCGAACACGTTATAGGGGCTACAATTTTGGGTCAGTGGAGGTGGGGCTCAATGGTATGCGGTGGATTCAGTAGTGTGTGGAGGGCAGCCAGACAACGTCTGTTATTTTAGCTTTTGGTGGGTCTAAGCGGTGTCTTGAGGGTGGGGGTCGGCGGGTAACGCCGGGGTTAACAACTAGTATTGATATCATTTGGAAAAAACTCAAATTCGCTACGTACAAAACGATTTCAGCACAAACATCCGTTTTGGCAGGGTCATAGCAACACTGACCAGCTTATTCAAAACCTCAAATCACGGCTGGCATTATATATGACCGGAAATTGGAACAAGTCTATTATTTACATATTTGGTGAAAGCAAACTAGGTGCACTTGAAGGTATTTGACAGAGTTCTTTTGTCGAAAATAAGTGCCTATGGAGTCGATAAAAACCGGCTTCATATCTATCTTTCCGACCATTCAATTCAGGTCGTATTGGACAAAATTTTACCGCATTAAGGCTGGTGTTCCCCAAGGCTCTTTTTTATTATCGATTCACTCATTGCGCACGTCCCTCTGCTACACAGGTGGAACTTTAACAACATTTGTTAGGCACACGTTAAATTCTGACCATGACAACATAAGATGAGGATTACACAATAGAGAGAAATCCAACGCTACCTTCTTTTCTTATCTTATAAGCGCAATATAAAGCTTCGTTCTAGCATTGGGAAAATTGAAAAACTTGCAAATCTCGGTACAATCTTCGTTGGAACGACCACATAGTCGACATCGCTAAAAAAGTTGCGGAATCTTTAGGTTTTCTAAAACGGCGCACTCCCACAGACCTTGCTGCTATTTTATTATTTAGAAGCCGTAAATTCGCATAAAACTTGGATACAACTGTATTCTCTGGTCAATAAACTCATTGGCGACGTAAATATCGCGATTCGTATTTATCTGGGATTCGAACTTCGAACATCCCGCTCAGTAGTCCAATGCACTAACTGCTTAGCCACGGCTTTTAGAGGAATAATTTGCCAAATTCTTTGTTTCCGCATGTATTTTTGACGTGAAACGTCTGTTCTTTACGTGAACAAAAATACTAGTGCAAGGAAATGGGTTATATCGTCTTGCCTTAATAACTCCCTAACTTTTGGTCTTGTAGACGTAAGTGCGGTTTCGTTAATTCAGATCGCTCATAAGACCTTGACTTTGCGTCGCTGGCAGGTCGGTTGGCGGGGAAAAGAAAACGCGCAGATTTCAAGTAGTCTTATAAGTCGTATGCTATTTTATAGTTCTAATTTTAGTATTTATTTGCGATCTATCTAGGATTCGAACCTACTGCGCTACTAACTACTTTTCGTAACAATATTTTTTAATGAAACAACAACCTACCGGAAATAGAAATCACGCCTATCGTTGGAAACTGGAGGCTATGGGCTACGGACTGGTACCACAATGTCCAGTGCCCAGCGAGCGAGACTGTTTCGGAATCGTCGTAAAGCTGTCACGGCACGCTCAGTGAAAGACCCCGACTACGCGAGCACCTCTACCGCTGTTGTGCCTGTGCCAATGGACGTACCGAGTGAAGATAGCACCCACACATGTATCAATGACATCTCAGAACTGAGGGATATGAACATCAGATGCAGAGCCGTTGGCGTGCAGCAGGTGAATGCTTCAAACGGTATTCGAAATGAATCCGTTTAGTCTCTTTTGCAACGTTTGTGATCGACTTTGGTTCGACCAATATTTAAAGAAGGCAAAAGCTCACAAAATTCCATTCCTTCGAACTAAATTCCCCGATAAAAATATAGCGAAATTTTGTTAATGTGGTACCTGTAGCAAGACAAGAGATGCCAATAAAATCCCTAAGCTGTCGCACTCGAATAGGAGCCGAAGCCCGATGTCCTGTCGCTGCTTGACTATATTAGCGTTCGATTAAATTTTCCGCGCTTACCATTTATTCAAATTTGTCGTCTACGCTACGAAGGTAATTATGTCGGCCAGGTGATCTCAAGATACCAGTTGATGGGAACAATATGGTGCAGCAACTACCCTGGCGGATAGACGACGACTTTGCCTTCAATGTCAATATAAAGAAAAACCTGAGCGGTTTCCTAGCTGCGATACTTGGTAAGCCAGCCGGTGTACAAGCACTACATAAATATTGACTAAAGTCTGTACGACAAAGACGAGGATGTCAATATCGAGCGCGAGTATCAGATTGAGTCCATTTGCTCCCGAATCGGAGATCCTGCTCCATTACACTAAAAGCGACTCGTTGACAAAGACGTAAACGTCAAACCAACGGCTTTGCGCCCCGACACAGCCCCGCCCGATCTTTTTTAATGAAAAAAATTAGCGTAAAAGGTGGTGATCGGCGGGACATCTTGCTCGCAAGGGAGAAGAGGCAACTGTTTGAAAGCCATAAAGCGATTAAACCAAAACATTCACAGTTTATGAATTTCTTAGCGAATGACATCGACTCAAAATCGGAACTATTTGCTTCAGTAAACATAAGTGAAGTGTTATTGCAAAACACACTATACTATTCGCTTTATCCGATCCAATTTTGAAAGCCACCGAACATGGCGATACTCTCGAATATCCTGCCAAAATTATCATTTCGCACGATGATGTTAGTCGTCTAATTTCTTACCACAAATTTAAATTCCTTTGGGTGCCTTATTTACAACAACAACAACAATCGCCATAGAGGCTTTTTAAGACTCAATCATAATGCACTTTCGGTTCCTTAAGTGCTCAGCTCATAAAATACGTTGCGTCCGTTGCCGTGACGTGTGCAACTGACAGATCTATGAAACACACGCGTTCTTATGGGAAGTGTCCCATATGCAAAGCATATATGACGGAAGCGACGAAAAAAGTTGACTAAAGAGTACAGCCCATATAATCAGTTGCGTCGCTTAGGTCGACTTATACAACTGATAGAACGATACAACACACGCGTTTTTATGGGAAGTGTTCCATAGGCAAAGCAACCAACCAACCTTCAACTATTATCTCCTCTCTCTCTCTCTCTCTCTCTCTCTCTCTCTCTCACAGCTGTTTGAAGTTTATTTTGGCATTTGTTTTTGTTTGCCTGTACGACGACAGCGTATTCATTGGGTCACTACTTTGCGTTAGATACGGCAACGTCAACGAATACGTTGACGCAACTGATGCAACGGATTCTATGGGCTAAGCCCTCAACTTTGGTCTTTCCTCTCCGGCAAATGCTTTGCAAGTTCTCTTACACTCTATTTGAAATTTATTTTGGCATTTTTTTTTTCGTTTGCCTGTACAAAGTCAACGTATTCAATAAGTTATCTCTTTACGTTACATAAGGCAACGCAACGCAAAGGACGCAACAGATTCTATGGCTTTAAGGCTCAAAATAATGCACTTTCGGCCCTTACACTGGAGTCAAATCTGTCAAATTTTAAACGGACTAATGCGCTCGCACAAAAAAAGAAACGAGTACCTTCGCATCCGCAACGATAGGTAAATTAGTGTTGCCAAAATCGAATAATTCTTATAAAGTTATGTTGCACTATCACATATTCCGCACAGACCGCACTGAAGGAAAGAACTACACGTAGAACAGAATAAGGAATATCACGATGTTCTTTTTTGCAAATATTTTATGATTGTCTCAAAACATTCATTCACAGTTTCATGAATCCTGATAATTTGTTACATTAGTTCTTTAGTGCAAACAATTTATTTATTTGGGACACCACTTTTTCGTATACTCGTCTTAGAATGCGCAAATGCTCTTTGCTCCTGCAATCCGCTGAAATCATTGCCAAAGAGCAACACAAACTGAACACTGAAGCAACTATGTTGACTTTCGTTGGCTTCGACGAATGGAGTTTGGTTTGTTCTAGTTATGTGCCTAAGACAGTAGGCTGTGGTAGTGTGGTAGCGTCACTACACCACTTTAGTTTGTAGCCGGAAGTAGCCGCCAAATGCTTGAATAAAATGTATGGCAGCAGTGTCAAGGACCTGTACTGTGTTTGCTCGGCGACACCGTTAAATGCTAACAAACCGGTAGCTGGCATGTCCACCATTCCACGCCACGTGACTTTGCAATCAACCACAATTTTGTTTCTGCATAAATTAACTATCTCGTTCTACCATTGACTGGAACATTTGAGAGATAGAAAATGACCGACTAGTTGGGCGGTAAGATAGCAGCTAGTATTGCATTCACATAACAAGCGATCTAAACGAGTAGAAACTCTAATTACTTCCTTTTCAGTATGCTTGAGGTTGAAAGTAATGTGTGTGTGGTTGTGGGAGTGAATCAACAGAACACCCACCCTACACCCAATTATTAGAAAACGGTTGGTTCCCCTCATCAATGTGAAACTTTTGTTTCGTCATCTACTATGTAAGTTTTAAGGCCACAAGGTCAGTCAGCCAGGAATTTATGGAAATATTAATTGATTGACGGAGCAGCACGTGCTTTTTATGAACTTGCTAGTAAACTTTCAGGGTTAAAAGACAATGAGGGAGTTGCTATGTATTCAACCTTTACCGAGTTTTATTTTGCGGAGCAATAATTTGTGAAGCAAAGTGTGTCAAATAATTCTTTGTCTTCTTATTCTCTTAAATCTTGGTTTGATTCTGACCTTCCTGAAAAAAACATTTCTTATCAGCATTAACTGTACCCTTTTCTACCAGCGAAGGTTTTGTCTATGCCGCTATTTTGTTTTTTGCTTTCTTTTTAGAAGCCCTGGGGTTGGTTTTACATATAGTCGCAGCATTACAGCACCGCTTATAAATCTCATGGTTGAAATCCCCAGAGTTCTCCTTCAGATTTCATTTTGTTAAGCACCCAAGTCTCAAATCCGTTTGTTATGGTGTTTTAATTGATCAGAGATTGGGCATCTCGGAGGATAATGAACTGGGTGAGTCTGGTAATAGTTCCCGAGTTCCGAGAATGGTGGATTACTGGACAGTTTCCGATGTCA
Organism: Nephrocerus scutellatus; assembly: GCA_947095585.1. Taxonomy (NCBI): domain Eukaryota; kingdom Metazoa; phylum Arthropoda; class Insecta; order Diptera; family Pipunculidae; genus Nephrocerus; species Nephrocerus scutellatus. The sequence continues at coordinate 35,847,123 of OX352763.1, forward strand.
ACTTCTACTCTAATCATCGACTATATACTAACTGGCTAAGTACATGATGCATAAGGTGGTTCTGACTTAAGCCATTATACCTTCGCGGCATTCTTTGACAACCAGTGTTGCCAATTTGCTATGTCCCGACGCACACGGTGGCTCTAAAACTGTTATGAAACTATTATACTTTGACGTACTCGTGCAGTTGCTAGAGTTTTAAACGATCTTAACATTCACAAATCCGCTGGGCCAGATGGTATTTCCCCATTAGTTCTGAAGAGGTGTTCTTCAAAGCTGGCGTTACCATTGCGTAAGCTTTTCCATCTCTCAAATTCTTCTGGACTCTTCCCGAGAGGTTGGAAAACAGCCCTTGTCCAGCCCATACCCAAAAAAGGCGAGAAGTCGTCTCCTTCTTCGTACTGACCCATAGCACTTACATCCTTCTTTCCAGGGTCATGGAAACGCTGATCAATTTTCTGCTCATGAAATATCTTGAAACCCACGAAATTCTTAGTGACCGGCAGTACGGATTTTGTGGGCAACGTTCTACTGGTGATTTGATGGTATATCTCACCGAACAGTGGAACCGGTCTTTGCATCAATTTGGAGAAAGCAAAGCTGTTGCACTCGGTATTTCTAAGGCATTTGACAGAGTTTGGAATCAAGCTCTTTAGTCCAAAATGCGTGCTTCCGAAGTCGATGATAAACTGCTTCACTGGATTAGAAGCTATCTTATGGACCGCTCAATTAAAGTTGTATTGTACGGTTTCGAGTCTGAAGCACATTACTTAAATGCTGGCTCTGTTTTGTCTCCGACTCTCTTCCTCATTTTTATCAATGATCTCTTCTAATTTTCTACTTCTAATCCAATTCACTCATTCGCTGACGACAGCACTCTCAGCTTCTCATATAAGTTTGAGGAACGTCTTTCCACTGATCATGTGGAACTCAAACAATAACGTATGTTAAGCACGTTAAATTCTGACCTAGACAGCATAATACAATGGGGAGAAAGCAATCGAATAGAATTTAACGCTTCCAAAACCCAATGCTGTCTCCTGTCGTCCAAGCGAATCCTAAACCCTATGCCATTATCCATGAATGGCACTTGCATCGAGGAAACTGAAAAACTCGCAATTTTCGATATGTGCGTTAACGACAAATTTCGTTGAACTAACCACATATTCACCGTCGCCAAAAATGCTGCAAAATGTTTAGTTTTCTAGCCCGGTGCAAGACATATTTAACTCCCTCTGATCTGGCTACTATGTACAAGGCTGTTATTCGCCCTAAACTTGAGTACAATTGTCATATCTGGTCTGGTGCACCTAAAACTACTTTGCATCAGCTAGATAAAATACAAAACCGCGCGATACAACTTATGGGTGACCCAAATATAGCGAATTTAATAGATTCGTTTGAACACCGCAGGAACGTTTCCAGCTTGTCATTGTTTATCGTTTCTTCCACCAGCGGTGCTCAAGATAAATAGCCAGCTGCATGCCACTTCTCCATGACTTCAGTTCACCCTCAAGCCCATCTTCGGACGTACAGTAAAGTTCAGGGATTCTTCAGCCGTACAACACGTATGTGGAATGCTCTGCCAAGCTATGTCTTCCCACATCACTATGATCCACAGGCAATCAAAACACAAGCTCATAGGCATCTCCTCTTTTATTCCCCTTTTTTTTAACGACCACGCTGTGCCAATGCCAAGCATATAGCCGAGCATTATAAGGGTGCGAACCCCTTTAAGCTTTGAAAACAGTATAGGATTTTTTGGGCATGTGAGTGCGAATCGTAAATGAAGTTATGTCAAAAGACATGTGCTTTTTTTGTGTCAATCGTATATTGAAGTAAAGTTTCAAAGTTTCGCAGTAGAATGTGGAATTTGCGTTGCGTGTGCTTTGCGGCCAACTTCGTTGCAGTACATTCTTCTTTTTAGGTAGTTATCACTTAAAAGTGTTTAGTTTAATAAATATTTTATTTTTTTTTCTACAAAACTTTATTTAATTAATTAAATAATACCAATTCATATAACTGAAATAAAACAACCCAAAAAAAATTAAAATTTTTCGTGTAAATTCTCTAATCGGGAATACACAATGTGTAGTTTGAATAAAATCGGGTACTTTGTTTTTATAAAATTTGTATGGGTGCCCCCCAACGCCGAGTGACTTCCAAATTTTTACAAAAAGTGTTGTCCATTGGAGATACACATGCGTATAAAATTTGAAGAAAATCGGGTACTATTTTTAAAGCCCCCCGATCTTGAGGCCCGATGTGTAGAAAGTATTGTCATGGGAAATACACATGTGTGCCAAATTTGAACAAAATCCGACTCTAGGAAGTGTGTTAAAAATTGATCACAAGATTCTGCCCACCAGCCAGCCAGACACAGGCACGCGAAGTTAACATTGAGAATTTAAAAAGGATTTTTAGGTTTGAAGCGCAAAACAAACGCGCCCGGTATGTAAAGCAAACTGTGCTGTTCAATGTTCACAAATTTTAGCATAGACACTAACAGAATATCATCACAAACAAAGACACAAACCACTACCCCGGCCAGCCGCGTCATAAACGTAACGTTTATGACATTTTTGTTACACTAAAAATGACGTAAACGGTACGTTTTGACGCTACGATTACGGTACGTTATTGAACTTTTGTCACAACAAGAGAAGTGAAACAAATTTACGCAGTGTTTCGTATGTGTTAGTGTGTATAAAGTTGGTCGTATTTGATGTCACGAAAACGTAAGGTTTACGGCTCCTTATAAATGTAACGTTTTTAAGTAATTTAATCGCTACGTTTACGTAAAAATTGTAATTGCTGTTCCTGTTAGAATTAAGCGTTTTTTTTTCAGTTTAGTTTCTTCTTCAACAATTGCTGGATGTTCAATATTAACAGATGAACTATAATAGTTTTTTGTGGAACCATTTCCTTGAACCACTCTAGCACTCTCACAAATATTAACTATTACTTTACGTATGGTTCTATAAAGTTTCTGTTTCGACATTTTAATTTCAAACACTCACTGAATGGAGAATGACATATGTTAGTGTCTTGTAAAAAAAAAAAACAGCGTAAACTCACCGTTCTCGTTCTCGAAATTCACGTTAACGTAGGCGCCGGTTTATTCGTATAACGAGTTTCGAGTTAGGGGAGGCAGGGTTTATTCGTAAAACGAGTTTCGAGTTAGGTGAGGCAGGGTTTATTCGTATAACGAGTTTCGAGTTAGGGGAGGCAGGGTTTATTCGTAAAACGAGTTTCGAGTTAGGTGAGGCAGACTCGTAAATATATAATATTTGATCTGAACCTGCTGACGGAGCCGATCAAAACATATCGTAATATTAGAAGGACTGACTGGATCTTGGATGTAATTCAGCAATATCATCCAGTCGAAATTAGGCAAAATACCGAATATTGAAATATCTACGTCTGAGGAGTTCGACTGAAACATTGAAAACAGTCCGATAAAGCAATGAACGTGGCTCTTAAAGCCTCTTACCCAATCACTTGGGGAAAGAACACGAACATATAAGTAAACTCAGTAGTATGTAGTATGACTAGGTCGATTTTTAATATTTTTTGTACCAATAAATACTGGGCGCCATACAGAGACTGCTTGAAAAGGTACAAGAAGGCCATCAAAGAAGCAAAGAGATGCTCTTGGATGAACTTCTGTCAAACAATTGAAACCTCCAAGGTATCAGCTAGAATCTTCCATTCAAGATTCTGTCCAAGAAGAGCACCTGCCCGACTTTCATTAAGAAAGCAGACGGTGAATGAACGGCATCTGCTAAATAATCCCTGGATCTTCTCACAAACACACAATTTCCTACCAGCAGTTTTCACTGCGTAAACAATTCTTTGAGCATCCAGTCCATCGAAGTGTAGTCAACAATATCCTAAGCCGGGAAAAGGTTTCCTGGGCTCTAAGATGCTTTTCGGCTTACAAGTCTTCTGGCATGGACGGCATACAGGCGATCATGCTACACAATTCGATGGAATTGTCGACTTGCGGGCTAATAAAGATTTTCAGATGGTGTCTCATACTAAATTATGTCGCACGAACATGGAGAAGAGTTCGGGTGGTTTTTATATCCAAAGCTGGTAGAAGAGGCCATGTATTATATGAGCGAAGGATGTTAAGCCTTGCAGTCTCTCATCGTTCTTGTTTAAGGTTCTAAAGCGTATTCTCGACTAGCACATCATGCAACGTTTCGATGTATTACATGCATCGAGATCTCAAGAGATTTATTTTTATAATGTACACACGCTCAAGAGATTTGCACCCTTATAATGCTTAGCACAGCGTGGGCGTTAGGAAATTTGGGAGAGGGAAAGATGAGATGTCTATACACGTGTGTGTAAAATGACTGCAGGCCACACAACGGAGACGGCCCCCATTATGTAGTGCGAAAGATTGAGTACACGATTAATTAGAAGCAGTCTACGCTACCCACCTTCCCAGATGTAGAAGAGGCTTTCAAAAAAGTACACATTGAGACTATTTAGGAAGCACTTACTAAGTAAGAAGTAAAACCCTTCCTTATGCAATGGATCACATCCATGCTCGGCAGCAGGATCATGCCAACACTGCCATTTGTAATATTACCAAACTATTCGACATAGGTACTCTCCAAGGCGGGGTCATCTCACCCTTACTGTAGCTAATAGAAATTAATAAAATTCTACTAAGACTTGAGAAAGATAGGACGAAGGTAGTCGCATACGCGGATGACGTGATAATACTCGTATCAGGCCATCACCTTTCCATGATCAGCGAAGTTATGGAAGGGGCTCTTTGTAAAGTCGGCTCCTGGGCAAAAAGCTGCGGCCTTGGATTCAACTTAGAAAAGACTGAAATGGTTCTGTTCACTACCAAATCCAAAATACCCTCCAAAAACTCAAATATCACGGAGTAATCATGGATAATATAATCTTGTGTGTGCCGTGGCTCAGTGGAAAAGCGTATTGCTACCGAGTAGAGGTTCGTGGTTCGAATCCCAGTAACAATAAAAACTCAAATCTCTCTGAAATATTTATCAAGTATGTTTTAACGAGCAGTGCAGTAAGAAAGAAAGGTATGGCCATCCTACAGAAAAAGCCACCGAAGACCAAAACCACTGAGTTGACTTCAAGAACCCGGAAGAAGGTTGCCAGAGTTGTGACCATCAGCACGGGTCACTGGTCATGCTAGGTATACCGCACTTCTGCAGAATTTGTCAGATATAAGGATATAAATGAGAAAGAAACTCTAGCTCTAGCGCTAACTGAGGACGTCGCAAGTGCAGCGAGGTGGACAACTCTACCTACCTACCTAGGTAAAGGTAGTAATACTTCGAATTATTTGACCAATGATGGATCTTATTTCGTTCTGTCCGCTCGAACTGTATAAAATCTTGTACAGCATATTCCGACGCTTTGAATTGAAAAAGAGACAGGCCATCCCTTTCGGAATTAAATCGATTGAAGGCTGACTACGTTTCAATCATATTGGTGTATTTGTATGTTCACTCTACTTTCTGTTCCGATTTATGTTGTAATAAGCTTTATTGATTGTTATTTTATTTTTAAATTTCGACCTTTAATAAAAAGCCCAAAGAAGCCCTTTAGTGTCGCACAGAATCGCACAAAAATCTTAAATGACAAATGTTGTCGTTAGAAATGTAATCGTAAAAGACCCAATAATTCAAGTGATGTCTTTAGGATACAAAAACAAGAGTAGCAGCAATAAATATTCTTAGAAAAGTTAACACGCACACCGCACTTGCGAAAATCCATAAACTTAACTATGTTAGAACTACGAACATCGTCGCCAGACAGTCTAACGATCTTGCGACGACTGTAGGAACATTCTCAAATTATTTCGTATCTATAACACAGTCACGTACCGCTCGCGGAAGCAAAAATTCAGTCACTAGGTTATGATTTTCGTGCGACAACTGGAAGCGCTTCAAAATTCAACGGAAAAATAGTTCTACAAATTTGTCTAATTTAATTAGATGAATGTGCACTTGACAGTGACCGAGAAACAGCAAATAGACAAACAATAACAAATAATCCGCAAAACAAAGTCGACAATGAAATGGCATCGGTTCCCATATAGTCAACGTCAGCTGAAACGTTGCTGTCGTCACATTTTATTTCAACACAATTGATAAAAGTCAGTTCCTAACTAAACTAAGCTTAAATCTCGTAATCTTCCGGGTGGTAGAGCTCTGTGAGTAATCGATACACATAGGAAGGTGCATGACCACCCCTGAAAAAATCAAATGAAGATGAAGTTAAATAAAGAAAACCAAACGCACGTAGCATTTGACTTACATATTAGATATGAATAGCGTTACTAGCTCGGGCGGGACATAATCGAATATAGGACTATAAACCATAGCGGATCGCGCTGCTAACGAATCATATGGGATCACACCTTCGGCACAGCCGACCAAGTTAAATGCGTCCTGTTCATAAGAGCACAAATGAACGGGCGAAAGTTTATACATTGGTGCCAGTACTATGACCGGTACTGAGTAATGTTTTGCAGCAAGAGCTACAGTATAGGCACCGCATGCAGCACGCAAACCGCCATTAGCAAGAACACTGTGAGTTCCAATGATCACCTTATTGACACGTGACATCATTGCGAAAATCGCCGAATCAGGGATGACGACAATTTCTGCATTACCTGTTGCTAAGGTGGCGGCAAGATTGTGACCCTATAGTTTGAATGAGTTAAGTAAAATAAATGGAAAGTTTTTATTACATGGACTACCCACCCTGCACGCTGGAGCGCATTCAGCAATAATAATTGTGAGAAATTGCCGCTTCTTTGTGGCACGTTTAAGAAAATTTTCCACACTGTGTGAGTGACCTAAAGTGAGAATTACTTCTGATGAATGTATATGCTCCTCGGCTTGAGTCGAAATATTCTCAGAACTTGTCTCCAGTTCGGTTTCAATTTCTTGCAAATGGTCCAGTAGTGCTTCGCGCAGACCATGTTGAGGTTTTGTGTAATCTGTACTCAAATCGTTTTCGCTGGTTTGTGTGACAAGCTTGTGCAGCGACAGTGAGGCTTGCGAGTCATCTGTAAACTGATGAACCTTAAGGAAACATTAAAAATTCAAAATTATATCTATATGATAGGAGGTGATTGTTATAAAATGATTACCTTCGCTTGCAACAAATCGAATTCTTCACGAATCAACTTTAGAATGCGACGGGCCATATTTGCTGTAACAGCTTCCTGTGGCAAAGCAGATTTAAGAATTCGTCCTTGAGTCCGAATAATTTTCATCAGACCACTATTAGATGGAAATGACTTAGTTTATTTGATAATATTCAATTGTTATGTGCTTATATGACCACTCACTCTGCATGTTTCCAGACTTGACTTACGATGATCTTCTTAAAGAGGTCCAGTGTTTTTGAAGTGATAATGTAGGATCCATCAAGCGTTCTGGAAAAAGAGGTAATGGCGAATTCTGTCCTTCTGGAATCAAAAGTAAACACTTACCCAACTTTAATGTCGTGAATTAGTTGAGCAACCTCGGCGGTAGGTAGTTCTTGCATTTTTTTTATTTGGATATTCTGGGGCAATGCTGTAAAATTATTAATCTTCTTCTAATGGACAATGGAGTAATGGACAACTCCAATTTTCAAATGAAAAGCCACGCACAACGCACAAGCAAGAAGCAAGTATTAAGCTCAAAGCAGAAAAGACAGGATCTCTTTACAGCTGTAAACCCGTTGGTGTTTTATTTGACAATTGTTGTCAAATTTGCTAATGTCACATCTGTTACAGAAAATAAGCGAGTTACGATAACGAATAATTTGAAGGTTGCAATTGTGATGTTTAATTTTATTATATTGCAAAACTTTCGATTTTGTTTAAATTTTGAGCCTGTATTAAAATATTTAAGAAAATACTTAAATATCATATTGATGGCGCTCTCACAATGGAAAAACTTGTGTGGATTTTGGTTTTGACAAATGTTAGAATTGCTGGTTATGTTAGAAATCCAAATAATCTTCGAAAAACAACTCTTTCGACCTTTTCTTTTACAACTTTTTTCATCATATTTGGCTCTTCAACTGGTGTCCGGTCATGGCTTCCCGCAAAAAATCTCTTCACCGGTCCCGTTTTAAAGCCAATGTCATCCAGTTTGTTTTTTTCTTTATGTCCTATATCCCCTTGTGGGTCCAATGGCCTCTAATACGGCTACGCGCCATCGCGTGAGGTTTCTGGCAATGAGCTTCAGCTCTCTCCAAGTCTTCCCCAATCGCCGTGACTTCACCTCAACTCAACAAGCTTCGTTGGAATGACCACATATTTGCCATCGCCAAAAATGCTGCGAGATGCTTAGGTTTCCTAAAACGGTGCAAGATGTACTTCACTCCTTCAGATCTGGCTACTATTTACAAGGCGTATATTCGCCCAAAACTTGAATACAACGTCATTGTCTGGGCAGGTGCTCCCAAGACCACATTGCATCTACTAGACAGAGTTCAGAACCGCGCGTTAAAACTTATTGGTGACGTACATACCGCGAAATCAATCGAATCGCTTGAACATCGTAGGAATGTTTCCTGTCTGTGACTGTTTTATCGCTTTTTCCACAAGCGGTGTTCAAAAGAAATATCCAGATGCATCCCGCCCATTCTCCAACCCATCCGTAATACCCGTGCCTCGAGCTCTCGGGTCCACCATTAAGCCTAAGCCTATTTTCGGACGTACTAACCAATTCAGAGATTCCTTCTTTAGGCGCACGGTTGGTTTCTGACCCGTTCTCTGGTAAATATATTTGTTAGAGATAAGGTTAGCCAGAAACCCCTTAAGATGTTCCATAGGCACCTATTTACGATCGTTTGTAATCTTTTTGTGATAGTAGGGTAACCTTTCAAGTGCTGCACCCATACAACAGCATAGATTCAATATTTGAACGGAACAGTCGCAGCTTGGTGTTTAGGCTGATCGCATTGCTTTGCCATATCATGGACATCATTCCAAATACTGATTTTGCTTTGCCGATCGGTTGACAATGTCCTATTCGGTTCCACCTTCGGTCGAGACAATACTCCCAAGATATTGGAAACTCTCATCCAGTTTGGCATCCCTAAACTCTGGGCGTCCTGGTCTATGCCATCCTTCCAGCGTAGGCTTGGCCGGCTTGCTGTCGTGTTCCATAAATCCTACCGCAAAGGAGCTTAATTCTTGAATTTGAGAGTCTTGACAGACTATAGTGGGCTTTGTTGGCTTTAAGCATCCGTGCGCATATTTCTGGTTCCATGCTGTTATCGGCTGCTACAGTTGAGCCGAAATAGTTAAAGGATTGCACTTCAAATTCGCGCTCCACTATTTTAATTGCGGGACCAATATTGGATCTTCTAGTCGCAGACGTGGCCACCATGTACTTTGTTTTGCTCTCATTTTTGTGCAGCCCCAGATTTCGTGCCTCCTGAAAACACATTAACTCAAAACGTTGACCCTGATTTTGACAAAAAAAAATTGCTCGTTATGTTGGAATCCAAACTTGTGAATTTTAAGCAGAGTTGATAATGTTGACTACATAGTCAATGTTGTTTGTTTTAGTCATGTGGTAAATGTGCATTAAATTTTACTATTTAGCTGGTGCTTTTATTTTTAAATTAAATTCAATGGTGTTCATTCTGAACGTTTTAAATTAGAATATTTTTGTTTATGAACTATGTATGATTCATTAATTATGAATTATTTATATTACAATTAATTGATGAAGGTGAAACACCAAATAGTAATCATTTTTTTTGAATGTTATGAATTGAATAAGGAAGTTTTGAAAAACAAAAAATTCGGTTTTTTTCGTTTTCTTTACAACGAAGTCAATGATGTAGTTAACAAACTGACTACATAGTTTTTAATTAACGACGTCTTGTTTTTGACGTAGTCTAATACGTTTGACGTGGGCGCCATGGCTCAGGGGATATTTGCATGGCTTCTAAGCAGGATGTTTGTTTTCCATTACGAACGCACCCTTACGTGTTGTTATTTCGGGTTTTTAAAAAGGGTAGGCTGTGTCGGATAAAATGTCTGCCCAGGATCAAAGAAAAGAAAACAATTTTCAAAATTCCATATCCCAGAACTGATAAAGTAGTTTCACTAATAATAAAAAATAAAAACAACATAATTTTTAACTAATATTTATATTTATTTATTTATTTTTATTTAATTTATTTATTTAGTATGGGACGTAACAGTGGCTCGTAAAAGCGTGGCATAACATATTACTTTTTAAAGATGTACCCCTTAAACCTTGTAGTGCCTAAAACTTTAAACATAGCCAGAACTGGATGAGCATTGACAAATAAAAAAAAACTCAACGCAAGTTTGCAATTTGTTTCGGATCAGAGCAGACTACTAAACGTTTTAAATTGAAAATGTATTTTTATTAGGAAATATGTATTATTTATATTTTTATACATGATTTTACTGATTATAAATTTTCCTTTTAAAAATCGTGCAACGTGAATGCAACATAAAAATTAAATGACCGCACTAAAGTAAATTTCCTTGGTAAAAGAGGAAAACAAACGTTCATTTATTTACTTTACAAGAAATAGAAAACTTTTAGTTAACAGGATATCAAAAGTACTAATGGTATTTTTACATCATATTATGTACTAATAATAAAAAAAATCTAGAAAGAAAGAAGAAGAAGAAAGTTTTTTTTGTGTCGGAGAAATTGGAGAAAACAGAGAAATCCGACTTCCGATATATCCGATAATTTTTTTCTAATCTGTCAGATCGAAAAAAATGTTTGCTTTGTTTTTTTAGTACCAGAAATTTTTTTTTCACCTGAACGCTCCATAGTAGTCGACATAGTTTATGATTAAAAAAACGAACAAATACAGCTGTCAATAATGTTCTGTATATTTTTGCAGACTAAAAAGATCATATCCGAGAATTATTGGAGTGTGGAATCACGATTAGGAGAAATAAATTTTTCCCGAAAAATGAAAAAAAAAAACTTATATCTTACCACATAAAATATTTGTGGTGAATTTAGTGTCAAAAATTTATCTTTTTTTATGGTCTTTGGAAAATAACAAAAGTTTCTATATTATTCGAACACCGTTGGTATTTTTTCCTGAAATACATATAACAACCGCTGTACAACACTGAATCAAATCTTGTGTTGTTTTGAGAATACCAATCAATTGTTTAACTGTCAAGCCACCACCTCATTTGCAGCAAATGGTATATGCAGAATTGAAACAAACAAAAATCCAAACAAATCATGGCCGCGCATGTATTATCCTAAGTTTTTTCATTTATTTACCGGTCTCTTTGTAGGTACCTACAGTGCATTTTATGTCCTGTGTACTGTCATCTTCCATTGCCAGTCATTCCTTCTTCGCGAAAGGTATCAGTTGACCGACTCCAGACTTTGCTAGCCTTTGCTCAATAACTGCATCAACCGGAGCTAGTGCCAGACCCAGCCAGTGTTTGAGCAGCGAGCCGCGTGTCATTTTCGTCCGTCGTTTTGTCGTCGCAAGTTATGAGTGTTCAGCCCAGTATAATTCTGCTTTTTCTACAGATCGGATTTCACGGTGTCTTGTGTTATGTATTTGTAAAATAAAAAAAAAATAAATATATTGCATAACTTTACAGTTTATTGGAAATAACAAAGGTAATCGGAACTTTGAACTTTCGGGAATTCAAGTGCTGGGTTTAAGCGTTTCCCAAAGTTTCTGTGCGTTTTTTGCTACCGCCGCGAAATTTGCAGTTTACTGTGCAAAAATAAAATAACACCAAGTTAAGAAAAAAAGTTATTCCTATTTAGGTTAATTGTACGAAATTCTCGCCTTTCTCTACTGATTATTGTGAAAGGTAGGGGGAAATTAAGAAATTATGCATCATCAAAAAAATTTAACAAAAACAGATCCAACCAACAATTCCAAACACTTTGTAACTTTCAATCTGTACAACCATCAATCATCAACAATTCAATAAAATAGCAATAATTTTTTCTTTAAAAATAAAGTAGTTGTTTAATGGTTTTGGTGTGTTCGTTAAACAAAAAATGGCCAGTCAAAGCCTTTTTTTATCGCTGTTGGTCACGGGCTGTTTCAGAGGTAGCAGCTCTGCAGCAGCCCGGTTTCAAAATTACCCGCAGCAGCAGAACTGCCTTACTCGGGCTCCTTTTATTGATTTTTGTTTTCCTATATTTTTTTCTTCCTATTTTTCTTTGTTGGTTGGCTGATGATTTGGTGGTTTGATGGTACGTTCCTCGTTTGGTGGTTTTTTTATTTTCCATTTTTTGTTGTTATCGTTTGTGGTTTTGTGAAGAAGCTGATCACAATTTTGTGTTTCCTACGAAATGATGTCGATGAACTTTTATCCTATTAGCAAATAATTTGTTTACATATTGGATATAATAATGGACAACTTTAGAACTGCCGTACCCTCACACAGCCCTGGAAAGTCAATTATAGTCGATCGAAAATATCGCAAATGGAATTAAGCAGACAATACACTGCGGTTCACTAGATGAGAAGCACATCATTATGAGAAATAAAATTGATATTTTTCCAGTTATATGTCAGGAAAGGAAAAACAAATGGTGGTGAAAGTTAGATTAGTTTGTTGTTAATACAATAGCAAGCCACCTTTTTGCCAAATGAGTCAGGAAGGCATACATTAAAAACGGTTTATAAGATAAACTGCCGTCAGTATGACATGCAATTATAGGTCGATTCCCGTACTTTTTGTAGTAAAAATTAGCAAAAGAGAAAATTTCCATAAAATCTCACACAAAAAAGTACGGAAACGCATACAACCAAAAAATTGTAGGCTTGGTAGAAGCTGTCAAAATCCTTTTCGCCAAAATTCCACATTCACGAGTAAGTTAGTTATGTGGCTTTCTTTTCATAGAAAAAGTTCAAAAAAACTGCACTCAATTTCACAAAAGTGCCACGATTTGTGGCATTTGTCGTCATCGTGGCATTTGTGCGACCATTTCGACACAAATTCACATACATATTTTTTTCGCTTAGCGCTAAAATTAGTGCACTTGGTTAAGAAAGTGTAGGAAAAAACGAACGCCATATGAGTTAGTTGTCAATGTCAAAAAAATTTGTAGTAAATGTTGGCATAATTCGCATGGAGTGGAAATTAACTTACTCTCTATTTTCCGATCTATTTTACTAGTACTTAAGTCGTATTTTTTTTTGTTTTTCAAATATGCGCTCGAGCTCAGATTTTTTCTCGAAAAAACGAACACGAAAGCCTTGAATCTTTTGTTTACATTGTTTTGTTGTTGTTGTAGCAACTTCAGGTTTGGGAGTGGATCCAAGTGATCCAATCTCATACCTGTTGTTGTGTTGACGATCTTTGGCCCAATGTCTTTCGGTGCGTAGAACCAATTGTCGTGGAAAGGACATTGTTTTGTTGTTGCCGTTAATGAAAAGAGGGGTAAATCTCCAAAAATATCAATATCTGTTAGAGGGGAAATCCTATCTACCGTGTAGATCAATCTGCGCCAGATTAAAAAAAAAACACGACATTAGTTTCCATGATCGTTAAACCCAAATTATCTTCACGAAACAAGAGCGGTTGAGTTAAGGTTTGGTTTCCTAAAAAAGTGGTGCCGTCATTTAGCGGTCGGTCATTATGCGGCGAGCGTTAAAAAACGTCATCTGTCAGCAGATGTCAACTTAGAATTATTAATATATTTGGAAGATGTATATTCTTTAATTTAACAATGTGTAATAAAATACAATTTAAAATGATTTAGTATTTACCTTATACATACATACCTGCTTTTTTAATTTTATTCCCGATGTTATTCCAGGGATTTTGTTTGAACTGGGCTTTTCTATACTCTTTTCTCTTGAAATTATAAAGAGCTTCATTATTTTTTGAGAAATCAACAAAATTTCGTCGTTTTCTAGGGTCAATTCGTTTTTGTGCACATTTTTATTTAAAAATGTTCACCGCTCTTACTTACGTACAACTTAAAAAAAACCGCTATGACGGCCGTCAAGAAAGTAGCGGCACCGCTATTTGACGTTACGTTCACGCCCAACGAAAAAGTTTTAGTGACATCACCCACTGCTAGTGACGGGACCGCTTCCGTAGGAAACCAAAGCTTTAGGTTTCGCAGACATTCAACAAACAACAACGTAGCTGTCAAATAAACTTTTTTCAGATCATGAAAAGGCTACGAGGTAGCGCCTCTTTCTCTCTCTCTGGCTTTCACATCCCATGAAGGGATTTTGCCGCCCGCACTAAGGTCCTCCATCCGTGACGGCCGTCAAGAAAGTAGCGGCACCGCTATTTGACGTTACGTTCACGCCCAATGAAAACGTTTTAGTGACATCACCCACTGCTAGTGACGGGACCGCTTCCTTAGGAAACCAAAGCTTAAGGTTTCGCAGACATTCAACAAACAACAACGCAGCTGTCAAATAAACTCTTTTCAGATCATGAAAACGCTACGAGGTAGCGCCTCTCTCTCTCTCTCCGGCTTTCACATCCCATGAAGTGATTTTGCCGCCCGCACTAAGGTCCTCCATCCGTCTCGGTCCATCACTCTCGTCCTCCAGTTTCGACATCCTAGTGCATGTAGATCTTGTTCGACGTCGTCACGCCAGCGCAGTCGGGGTTTTCCTCTACGACGCACACCGGCTGGTTGTTGATTGAACACTTTATTGGTCATTCGTTGTTGTGGAGACCGTATAACGTGGCCGAGCCATATAACTCGATTGGATTTGATGAATCCGATAATATCGCAGCCTCCAAAAATCTGCCTTATCTCGTGGTTCATACGAATCCTCTATTCGTTGTCCGCGACTTTAATTGGACCAAAGATTGAGCGAATGATTTTCCTTTCGAAGGTAGATAACAATCTACAATCGCTAGAGGTCATGGTCCAGCTCTCGCTTGCGAAAGCCAGCACAGGTCTTATGAGTGCTTTATAAAGTGCGAGCTTGCAAGACTGCGACAGATGTTTAGATCGCAATAATTTTGATTGGGCATAGAAAACTCGTTATCCGGCAGCGATTCGGGCTTTTATCTCTGCCTGCATATCGAGGTAGCGCCGCCATGTTATTAACTCGACGAAAACCTAACTTTTGAGTACAGCAACATATAACTAACTTGTCTATGTTGAATTTTGGCTTAAGTGATTTTTCTGTTGCCCAATTTTTATTACAAAAAGTACGGGAACACCCCTACTATTTTTTTCGAATACGGGAGTAAAAAGTCGTAAGAATTAGCAATAATTATAACTACTTTTGAGTACGGCAACAGACCTTATTTCGAATTTGATTTGCAGGGTAGCGTTAAGATTTCTTTCGTTTTTCGTTGACGTAACCGACTCTGTAACTTTGCTAAGCGTGCTCTCACAATGGAAAAACTTAATACTTAAGACTAACTTGCATACAATTTTTTTTGCCAAAACCAAAATCTATACAATCTTGCAAGTCTTAAGTATTAAGTTTTTCCATTTTGAGAGCGCCCTACCCGTCGCAATCGAAGGGTAAGGTTTCGTTTATTCACTTTGGTTCGGTTTGGCATTTTGTTTGTAAGTTGCTTCTACCTTACAAATGATGAAAAAAATTCTGTTTTTCCCTTTTTTTATTAAAACTGATTTTTTATTCAAAATTCATACTCCAGATATCATTTTTAATAATGAGTAGAACCACATTTCTTCAAGATAACCCCAAAAATTCAATAGAGTTGTACAAAGAGGCTAAGTAATCGAGTGAAATATCATTCCAGACAAGTTTAACGGCATCGATCGAGTTTCCTTGTCATCGTATTGTTTTCCACCTTCGTTCACTTTTCGTGTGGGTCAACCCGTGATATTTTCTATAGTATATAGTTTTCCACGATCTAAGAAAAAATGTCCTCCTCAGAAAGTCTTTTAAATAAGATGGCAAAAGTTTGTTTGTTTGTTTAAACGTTTATGTATTTATACTCAGGTCTGTTCACAATTCAGAATTGATTTTTTATTTTGACTTTAATCAAATGTTTCTTAAATAAATGTAAATTTCATAAAAAAACGAAACAACAGGAGAAATGTCCCTTAAAAATACTCGCAACAGGAGACAGAAGATTTTGGTTTTTAACATCAAAATAACAGGGTTCTCCTGTTATAACAGGGAAAACGGCATCACTGAACTTGCTCCTTGTCCTACACCCCAGGTCATGTGGTCTTTCGCGAAGCACTAAGTGGTGGTTTTTTCTTTAGCTTTAGTCGCTTGAGGTGTTTGGCATTACGAATCACGCGACGAATGGTAGATTTACTTGCAGTAACACCAGCTGATTCTCTGATTTTAGATGTGGAAACCGCTGATCATTCAAAATTTCAGTAGGAAGTGTTGTCATCGGAGAAACATGAAAAGAAAATCGGGTTAATTTTTTTAAAAAAATTTTCCCCGGGGCTCCGGGTCTCCAAAATTTGTAGAAAAAGTGTTGTCCATCGGAGATACACATCTGTATAAAATTTGAAGAAAATCTGGTTAATTTTTTTAAAAAAATTGTATGGGGCCTCACGACCCCGGGGCCGGGGTCTTCAAAATTTTTACATAAAATGTTGTTCATCTGAATACATATGTATATAAAACTTAAAGAAAATCCGGTAAAAAATTTGTATGGCGCCTCATGACCCCGGGGTCTCCAAAATTTTTACAAAAAGTGTTGTCCATGTATAAAAATTTTTAAAAAAATCGGGTCCATTTTGTAAACAATTTGTATGGGGCCTCACGACCACGACGGGGCCTGGGTTCACCAAAATTTTTACAAAAAGTGTTGTCCATCGGAGATACACATGAATAAAAAATTTTAAAAAAATCGGGTCCATTTTGTAAACAATTTGTATGGGGCCTCACGACCACGACGGGGCCTGGGGTCAACAAAATTTTTACAAAAACTGTTGTCCATCGGATATATAAAATTTGAAGAAAATCGGGTTAATTTTTTAAAAAAAATTTATGGGGCCTCACGACCCCGGGGCACGGGCTCCCCAAATTTTTTTAAAAAAAGTGTTGTCCATCGGAGATACACATGCATATAAAATTGGAAGAAAATCGGTTAATTAAAAAGTGTTGGCATCGGAGATATGCATGTGTGGAAATTTTCAATGAAATCGGACTATGGGAAGTGGGTTAAAAATTGATCGCAAGATTCCACGACAAACAAACACACAGGCACGTGAAGATAATATAGAGAATTTAATAGAAAATGAACCACTTCACAAACAGCGATTGTGACTGACTGCTTCTACTCTTATGAACCAATACATGCCATTCTCATTCATTTTATGTTTCATAAAACTATCGTTAGCTTGTTCTCTAAAAAATTTTCGAATTCACCGTTGCATTCAACTTGAACCACTGCATACCGAGAGAAAGATAATTTTTCCTTTTTAAAACTGCCTGCTTCTAATCTAGTGAAGCGCAGTGTATGAGTTTTTTGTCAAAAGTTTTTTTAAATTTGGAAAATGATAATTTAAATTAGATACCTACTTGTATAAATATAGTAAAATGTTTTCCTGATCATTAAATAGCAGGGAACGGATTTTGTTTGACATTGAAAATTAAAAAAAAAATGGACGACAAAAAGGCATTTATTAAAAAAAAAAATTAAATGTATAACACTAAACATTTCATAGTTTTCTGGCAAAAATCGCCTGCGATTGTCCCTCAGGAAAGGAACGAGCTGAAGGAGCTGAAGACGAGTTGAGCCCAGTTAAAAGTAGGGCCAGATCAAAGGAGTGCACATTTACGAGAAAACATCTCACATATGTCAAACGATTTTTTGTTTTTGTCAGACTAAAAAATAAAAGCTCTTTCTTACTGTCAAATTTTTAGTTCAAATCAATTTTCATGTTCTATTGACACAAAAATTTTAATTGAATTTTTTATGAGATAGCTACTTGTACTATTTGAAAACATGATAAAAAAAATTCAAGATGTTTTTTTGTTCTGTTGGCGCGTAAAAATAGATTAGATGCTGAAAATCCAATAGAAAAACCTATAAATTTTAACAACCAACAATTGCGACGAATACTGGAGATTTCACACCGAGACAAGTAGAATAGGTTTCTTTTACTGCGCGCTAGTGTAAGCAAAGAACTAGACCCTAATAAAGCAACTAGACCCGACGGTACTCTGCTACTAGTTTTCAAAAGATGGCGGAAGCGCTTAACAAATTGATTCATCACTCAATGAAGACAGCTGACAGCAAAGAACACTGCTAATATTATACCCGTTCCGCTAAAAGGTAATAAACCTGCACCTGCTAACAACCGCCCTATTGCTTTGTTGTCAGTTCTATCGAAGGTAATAGAATATATCGTTAATTTCAAACTAATTAGCTATCTGGATACGAATGCTCTGATGTGCAGTATGAATTTCGTAAAAATCGCTCTTCAGGTTAAGTCATCGACCAAATTGTTGGAAGTGAAGCATTGAAAATTTAGGTGAATCAAGTTTCCTATTCTTGGATATTGGATAGAGTATGGCATTATTGTCTTATAAATAGCATTCGTACGCTAAACATACAGTTCATTGCATGGATTGAGTATTATTTATGGAACCGTAAATTAAAAGTTGTATTGAATGGGATCTCTTTAGCTTCGCATGGGATCAATGATGGCGTGCCATAAGGGTCATTCTTGTTGCCTACACTCCTTCTTGATATACGAAGGCAGTTTGATAAGTCAGTGAGTTTTTGAATTTCCCATGCAGTTATTTTAAATGCAACACTGCTCCCGTAAACTGCCATCTATTAATAGACTACTGCCAAATTTTAAGTAAGCTGCGTCACTTAGTTTGTGTTTGACAGTCATTGAAAGCCGACAACCTTTCGTGTGCTGAATTCCAAAGGAGTGTTTAGATGTTTAGCCGCAATTGAGTTTTTGCGCAGTTTCGTAAACGTGGTTGAATGATGGATCCTTCACAACAGACCAGAGACTAAGGAATAATCAAGAAGGTCAATGTGGGTCTGTCGGCCAACAAGGAAATGGCTACAGTTTTTTGGGATGTACGCGGATGTCCTTGAAAAGGATAAAACGATCACCGGCAAATATTATTCAGTGCTTTTGGAGAGATTCGATATTGCACACGTGTGTAGTCGTCACCATGGCAAAAATTCATATTTCCTATACTCGTAGCAAGTCCTAAACGTTTTCGATGGGTTTCATGTCCAAGATCTTTGCAGGCCAAGCCATTACATCGATTCACACTTCTTGATGATACTCAGTGTAGCACCGGGCGATGTATGGTTTTGCATCAACAAATCATCCAAGGTGCTAAAGGTACAACACATATTCCTGATGAAAGTTTTTAATGTAGGCATTTGTATTGATCGAACCTTTAACGAAACAAAGCTCTGTATTTGCGTACAAAGAAATTCGTCCCCTAACCATTACGGAAGCAGCCAAAAATTATCTCGCTGGGCCTGGGCTAGCCGAGGAGTACCTACCTGCCTCTCACCTTTTCTTCTTTACACTTGATGACTGGTGATCTGGTGATCGCAAACAAAAACTTTAGTCATTCGTAAAAAGAACTCGACTCCAATCATTCTCTGTCCAGTTTTGGTGAAGTCGGGTGCCAAAAAAATTACTAACAACTAATAAATAATCAAATCAAAACCAAGCCAATAACACTTAACCTTTATAAACTCTTAACTGGATCACGCGAACCAAAATCAGGGGTTGAATTACCAAATACGCGACTGAATAATACTGATTTGGCATGATCGCTTACGTGAACGAGTGACGAGAAGTGATCATTCCAATGTAAATACTCCATCACTCGTTAACGTATGGATTTCATTCACTCGTTAACTCGTGATGTCGTAATTTTTTTTAACTTAAATGCCAAAGAAAGAACTAAAAATAGAGTCATTATTTCCAGTGCAAATGTGAGAGTACGGCAGTCTATATAGGTAGTAGTAAGTACGGTTATAGGATATACATAAACAAAATATTTTCACTTAGCTAGGTATGTAAATAAAAAAAGAAGAATAATCCCTATTAATTCTCAGATTTGTTTTTACAAAAAAAAAAAAGAAATTATTATCAGTTATTCATTTTTTTGTTTTTAGCATAAAACCAAAGAAAAAACCTAAACCCTCCCGCAATCAAAGAGTGTGCAAACAGATTTGTTATCGACCCGTAAAGACATTAAAATTTGTTTTTCTGTTGCTGTTGTTTAAGCAAATCAAATAAAACAAATTCCACTCGCAAATTTTGCATCAACAACACACACACAACATTGAATCTAAATTTGGACATCAAAATATCTAAATCCGAAACAAAAAAGATATCAAAATTGTCATGCTAAACAACGCTACAAATTTTTCGCCGCATGTAAGTAGAAACAATTTATTTATTTACCTACGAGTACATATTTTTTTAAACTTTATTCTTATCGATACATGCGTAATCACGGAGTTAATTTTTTTTTTAAATTTTTATGATAAAATGCTTTGCACGCTTCCTGCACATCCCACATACGCACAATATTTTCAGTTGGAATTATTTCAGATTATTACACAAAAAACATAGTCAAATTGGACAATAAAA
This sequence comes from Nephrocerus scutellatus, assembly GCA_947095585.1. NCBI lineage: Eukaryota > Metazoa > Arthropoda > Insecta > Diptera > Pipunculidae > Nephrocerus > Nephrocerus scutellatus. The sequence goes on from OX352763.1 coordinate 35,867,684, forward strand.
TAGAGTTACACATAAATAAATATTAATTATGAATTTATGAATAATAGCCACCACCAACGCTGGCTCATTTTTTATTTATCAAAGTTAATTTGCTGGGCGGGGTGCATGGCTTCCGCTGTTGTTGTTAAGTGAACGCTTTTGATTTGATTTCTTCCCACCAACTAACAGTAAAATAAGTTATGCTTGCACCTTTTTTTAATTGTAAAATGTTAATGTTTCATTGCTGTTGATTTATTATAAAATTAACACTTACCAAATATTTGATTGGTTCTTGTGTTTAAATGTACGCGTGGCCAGAGCCAATGCCAGAGCAAATACCAAAAATTCTGATACAAAGACGCGATGTTAGCCAGCGACGCGAAGTTAATATAGAAAATTGAAACAAGAAAATGTAAAAAAACTACGTATTCGGGTATAAAGTTTTAAATATACCTCAATCGACAAACGCCGCACGCGTCACACTCGCACACAATTTTAGATCTACAGAACTTGTGTAAGTTGGTTAAAATCTCAAGGATCTCAAGGAAGTTGAGAAAAACCATTTTTCTACGCATCACACGTGCCACACGCCACTCGCGACACGCGTTACAAGCGGGATCTCAGAAATAACCTATATGACACTGAGCTGCTCACATAATTTCAGTTCTCTAGGTTTTGTGAAAATTGGTTAAAAAGGACCTTAAACAAGTCGAAGCGATGTGGGCCTATTCCAAACATTAACCTATTTTCCAAGTATCACAAGTGCCACACGCGATACCTTACGAAACAAGAGAAACAAGTTATGGTCGACGTACCTTCGTTCTTATTCTCTTAAACACAATTCCAACTACCTCGGTACTTACTTCCAAATCACCCAGCTTTATAACTCTCTCTACCAGCGATATCTTAACAAAGCTCGAGGCTTTTCTAACTACCTCGGTACTAACTTGAAATTCATCTAGCTCTATAACTTTCTCTACCAGCGATATCTTAATAAAGCTCGAGGCTTTTCTATCTACTTCGGTACTAACTTGAAATTCATCTAGCTCTATAACTTTCTCTACCAGCGATATCTTAATAAAGCTCGAGGCTTTTCTAACTACCTCGGTACTAAGTTGAAATTCATCTAGCTCTATAACTTTCTCTACCAGCGATATCTTAATAAAGCTCGAGGCTTTTCTAACTACCTCGGTACTAACTTGAAATTCATCTAGCTCTATAACTTTCTCTACCAGCGATATCTTAAAAAAGATCAAGACTATTCCAACTACCTCGGTACTTACTTGCAATTCACCCAGCTTTATAAGTCTCTCTACCAATGATATCTTAATAAAACTCAAGCTAATTTCATAAACGACCGTAAGTTTTTTTTTTTAATTCGTTAACTATAAAAGGAAGTCCGAAGGGTACCCCCATCACTCCCTTATGAAAACACATCATCAACCGATCCACATACCATTTCCATCTTTTTTGCTGCCTTCTTCAAACAATCTTTCGCTGTCAACCCCTTCCTACCGGACCCCTCCTATTACAATTATTTACTTAACTTCTCCAATGGCCCTTTACTCTCTCAAACTGTTAACCCCACTGTTATTGAAAATAAATTACAAATACTTAAAGATGAACTCTCACTCGGCCCAGATGGCCTTTCGGCCATATTTCTTAAGAAGTGTTCCTCCAGTCTCTGCCTCCCCATTTCTCATTTCTTTCGCCTATCCCTTTCAAAAGGAGAATTTCCTCAAAATTGGAAAATCTCTTTCATAACCCCGATATACAAAAAGGATCAAAGAATGATGTAACTAATTATCGTCCCATTGCTAAACTTTCTAATATATCCAAACTATTCGAAAGTATTTTATACGAAACCCTAAGGTTCTATTGTAAGTCTCTTATCTCTCCGAGCAAACACGGCTTTCTCAAAGGTAGATCAATCACCACTTACCTCGTTGATACGTGTCCTTCGCCCTTACAGCAACTGATTTCAGTAATGCTTTTGATAAGAAATCTCATCATGGCAACCTCTGGTGTACCACATATATATATTTCTCTATATCAATTACTCTCTATCTATTTCTCTTTCCCCATCTACTTCTCTTTCTCCTTTGAGATCTTTTCTCTCGCTCTCCTCTATATATCTATTTTTATCATCCTCTCTCTAATGGTATTTTCCGGTCTATTTATTTCTCGCTCTTTTTCTTTGTCTCTCTCTATTGCAATTTTTCGCTCTATTTATTTCTCGCTCTTTTTCTCTATCTCGCTCTATTTCCCTCCCTCTCTCTATCTCGCTTACCTCACTCACTCTATCTCGATACTCTCACTCTCTCTATCTCGCTAAATTTTCCTATCTCCTCTGCTCTTACTCTCTATCTTGCTATATTTCCCTGTATCTCTCTATCTCGCTCTAATTCCCCTCTCTCCCTCTCTCTATTTCCCTCTCTTTCTCTGTCCTTATTTCCCTCTCTTTCTCTATCTCTCTCACTCTCTCTTTATCGCTCTCTATGTTGCTTTATTTGTCTCCCTCACTATCTGTCGCTCAATTTCTCTCTCTCTCTCTCTCTAGCTGCCGCTCTATATGTCCCTCTCTCTCTATCTGTTGGTGCATTTGTCTCTCTCTCTATCTGTTGCTGCATTTGCCTTTATCTCCCTATGTTTCGTTCTCTTTATATTATCTTTATATATATAATTCTACTGTACGTGTGTATGTCACTAAACTCCTCCTAAACGGCTGGACCGATTTGAATGAATCTTTTTGTATGCGTTTGGGTGACGCCCTGGATGGTTTAGATTCACAAATCAGCCCGGCAGATGGCGCTGGTATCGTTTTTTCCGAAAATTCTTATTTATGGAACGATTTGGCTCAAATTCACACCATATAATATTTAAATAAAAAGAAAGTCGTTGACAAAATTTGGACCCGATAGGTGGCGCTGGGCGGAAAATGTAGTTTTCCCTGTATATAATCTTCATATAAAGAATATTCGAACAAGTGTACATTTTTTGCCTGTATAAGTGTCGATTCTATAGTTTTCTGCATTGGAGAGTTGGTTAGGTAGTGGGGTGTAAGTGGGCGGGGTCAGTGGGATGGGGCAGCCGGGAAACGCGGGTGTAAGTGGGCGTGGCGTCAGTGGGCGGGTGGTCAGAGGGCGGGAGGTCAGTGGGCGGGGGTCAGTGGGATGGGACAGCCGGGAAACGCCTGCTAATACTGTGACGCGATATCGCAAAACAAATAGCTTTTCACAAGTTCACAAAACGATCACAAACAAATTTATTGAAAGTGGGACAGGAGAACGTCTATCGGGTCAGCTAGTATATTATATATGTATATATATTCTTTTCTTTTCTATCCCTTAAAGAGTGTGTTAAATATAAAATAATCTCCGTTTGCTACGAAATAAACGAACTTACTTTTGTCTTTTTATTTTTGTTAGTTTACATCCAGATAATATTTGTAGTAATTATATTGCGTGCGTTTGAGCTCCTCTTGCACAATTTTAGCAGTGTTTGGATGAGGATGTGTTAATATACGCCAATTTGGATCTCCAAATATTTCCTCGGCTAAACAAGGCCTCAAACTGCGTAACTGGATGACATCAGATCTAAATTGGGGCCGGTGAAAAGACTCTTTGCGAGAGGCCAGGACCGGCTGTAGAGCCAAACATGATGAGCAAACAGTAAAACAGCTCAGCACATGTATATTTTTTGCCTGTAGTGTTGATTTCAAATAGCAAACCCTCAACCCAACCCCATTATTGTATAACGTATATATATGTACCTGTTATATAATATGATTCAGGTGTACCATAAGCCAACAAGATTGCCGTAACGTCAAGTGTTTGCCAATAATGCTTCACTTTGTTGTATTATAATACACCATGCTGTCCTTTATAATTGAATTCATACCTTGAAACTAGCCTGCAAATGAATAATTGATAAATTTGTGGTGGAGCAGCATACAAAAAAAGTTGCACAAGCAAATTGATGTTGGGGTTGTGGGTGGTAAGTGTGAAAAGAGAAAACGAGAGAGGTGTCCTAAGAATGGAAGGGCATTGTGTGAAAAAAGGCTTACGAGACACAACATCAAACCACTCTATATAGACTTTACAACAAAGAGTACACCATTCAGCTGACAGACAAAGCACACAATGGTTGGTAGGTTAGTGTGTGTGATACTGTTATGTTTGCGACGGTGTGGTGTGGTGATTATGATACTCGTTATGAGTGTGGTAGCTGCCTCTGTTTCGCGTTTGGCCGACCATTAGCCAACTGACAACAAACATAAGGATGGTGATGTCAAGTGTATACTGGCATGCAGAGAGCAGAGGCCAGCAATACTGCTTGACAGTAAATTGCTTAACTAATGTGGTGATTGTCAATAAAGCTATTGGAGTAGTTTGCTTGGCGTACTCTATACATGCACCGCAGTCTTATTAAAAAACCATTTAAAGGACATTCACGACTCGACCTCCTCCAGATGATGATAACTGATTGTGCAATAACCCATCAACATTCAATGGGAATGTTTATAATTTTTATTACATATTCGAATCGCTGGATTGTTTCTATTCAGCGATTCAGCGATCACAGGAAGATTAGATAGTAGGCGAGCGAACAAACACGACACGACAAAAGGATGCTGATGTGAATCATGAGAATAATGATGATGGTTATGAAGATGTTCATGTGTTTGTATGTCTAGTTGTATAGTTGCCAATGTGTCCTGATTTTTGCAACAGCAGCAGTCCACTTCATTCTTTTGGCATTTTGCCGAAATCAATACCAGCCGAGTGGTGTGATGGTGTGTGGTGGTAGTGTGAGCATTTTGTGTTCAGCAAGAGAGCTCCTCCATATCACAAGCTGTTCTCCTTTCATTTCTTTTCTTTTTTTGTTGGGTTTTCCTTCCTTGTTGTTTGAGTTGCTTTGTTTTTAGTTTTCCTTGCCTGTATGTCCTTTTCACTTATAAGGTATTATTAGGCGAGACCCAGTTTGTATATAAAGTTCATAAGACTTTGTTAAGTCTAAAAAATGCGTGCAAAAACCCGGGAAAAGACAATTTTTCTCTAGTGCTTTCCAAATTAAAGCCTAGAACTTTTTTTTTTTTTTTTTTTTTAAAAAAAAGGGTAATCTGACATTTTTTTGAATGCAGTTTTTCTTCTCGCACGAAGCCACACAGCGAGAAGATTGCGGCAGCACCCACTTTTGTTGGGAAGTGTACACACTTAGCACGAGTAATACTCTCCAGAGATAATTCCTCATGAAACTTTTCCATTTGCATGTTGGAGAGGTACATAATGCTGAAAGCTTTGGTTAACCAATGAATATTCTTAGAGTAACAAAATACTTCCGTCATGAGAAAGGAGAGGTAGGAGAAGAGGTAATGCTTTGCTTAAGTACACCACAGTGAATTGTTCCTTGAAGTGTTTGAGTTTAAATCTTCTTAACTGTAAAAGAATTTCAGCATTTTTTTCCCGAACAAATGGATTATTTAATGTCATCTCATTAAGGGAGCAGAACGTCCCAGAAGATGCGGTTGATGTTGGAATGGTGTCTTACAAAAATCAGAATATAAAAAATTATGTGGGCGCCGTGTTTCGAGTTTAAGTTTCGAATCCTAGAAACACCAAAAGTATTTTTCACGGTGTCCCACCTCTTGTGAATGTCTAACAAACGTCTGAGAATAATAACTTGTCGCAGAAAGCTTCTCCATTCGCCTTTATAGCAACATTAAATTATAGATCCCTTCCATTTGTGTGCAAAACTAATAATAATAAGAACCAAGACCTTTGATCGTCAATGTCGACCTGTCCCACGCTCAATAAATTTGCTTGTGATCGTTTTGTGTGTTTGTGAAAAGCTATTTGAAATGTCAAATCAAAGTAAAAATGAGAAAAAAACATCTACCAAATGATTATTTTCTTTCATTAAATTTTAAATCACAATGAATCTCAATATGTTTTAGTTACATTTTGATTTCGATTGCAATGTCATAGAAAACCAATCGAAAGAGAGCATTTATTTGTTTTGAATATTTCCTTGAACATCACTATTTCGCGTGTGTTGCGATTTTGAGTCACATTATTAGTCATATTATTGTGTTACATTTTTAACTTTTGGGAACTAAGATATTTCTCAACTGATTTGTATGTAATTCGATATGGTCTTTTGAGGGTCCTCTGGGTGGTCTTTTGGCGGTCTTTTGGCGATCTTTTGAAGGTCTTTCGGGGGTCTTTTTGGGGGTCTTTTGAGGATCTTTTAAGGGTATCTTGGGGGTCCTTTGAGGGGCTTTTAAGTGTCGTTTGGGGTTTTTTTTTACGGTTTTTAAGAGTCTTTTGAGGGTCTTTTAAGGAGTCTTTTGAGGGACTTTTGGTGATCTTTTGAGGGTCTTTGGGGGTCTTTTGGGGTCCTTTGAGCTGTTTTGTGGGTCTTATGGTGGTATTTTGTTTTTTTTTTACGGTTTTTAAGATTCTTTTGAGGGTCTATTAAGGAGTCTTTTGGAGGTCCTTTGATGATCTTTTGGGGTTTTGATTGTCTTTTGGGGGGTATGTTGGAGGACTTATGGGGTCTTTTGGGGATCTCTTTGGTAGTCTTTTGGATTCTTTTAAGGGTCTTTTGAGGAGTCTTTTGAGGGTCTTTTAGTGGTCTTTTGGGGGTATTTGGGAGGTCTTTGACGGGTTTTGAGGTCTTATGGGGGTATTTTGGGTTTTTTTTTTACTTTTTTAAGGATTCTTTTGAGGATCTTTTTGGGGTCTTTTAAGAATCTTTTGGAGTTCCTTTGAGAGTCTTTTAGGGTTTTGAGTGTCTTTTGGGGGCTATTTTAAGGACCCCTGGGAAAGTCTTCTGGGGGTCTTTGAGGATCTTTTGGGGGCCTCTAATGATTTTTTGGGGTATTTTAAGATTCTTTTGAGGGTCTTTTGGGGTTTTTTTTGTTATTAAGGATCTTTCGGTGGTATTCTTTTTGGGGTTGATGGTCTTTTGGATGTCTTTTTGCCCACAAAAAAAAAGTTTCATTTCAACCGCGCGTAAAAGTTACGTGCACTCTTTTTTAAATTCTCTATATTAACTTCACTTGCCCGTGGGTCGTCGGTCGGTCGTCGGTCGTCGGTCGGTCGTCGGTCGGTCGTCGGTCGGTCGTCTGTCGTGGATTCTTGCGATAAATTTTTAACCCACTTCCCATGGCCCGATTTTATTGAAATTTTGCACACATGTGTATTTCCGGAGACAACACTTTTTATTAAATTTTGAGGCCTCTCGGGCTGCGGGGTCGGGGGGCTCCCAAACAAAAATTTTAAAAAATTTACCCGATTTTCTTCAAATTTTACACACATGTGTATACCCAATAAACAATACTTTTTCGAAAATTTGGTAGTGATCGGGTCCCGGGTTCGGCCGCAAGGCCCTTATACATTTTTTAAATATCTGTACTGGCATCAGATATTCGTCGCCCTTTATGGACTTTGTGCGGTGTGTGCTGCGCAGTCGGCTGCGCTGCATGGTTTTGTTGGTGGTGGAGAGAGAGAGAGAAATCTTAGCGCACGCACAAATGAACCCAGCAAATGAAACGAGACATACATGTTTTATGCTTACTTCAACTTACATTTTTATTATATACTGAATTGTATTTTTATTGATGTCGTTTTTTTGTTGTCGATATCAACTTACAGATAGAACAACAAGTTTTCACAATATTCTGTCATTTGGCGTTTTCATAAATTAGTTCAGAGCAGTCAAAGAGTTCTCAAGATAAATGTTCGTGTTTCTTATTTGCTCAGAGTATGAGCGTGCTCTAAGTGCTCAGAATAAAATGATCTGAGCTTTTTCAATTTTAACATCTGATGTCAAATGTTTGTTTCGATGATTTTCTCCTACAATAAAAAAAAATGGCCCAGGATCGAGGGGCTCCCATATCAATTTCTGCGATTAGAGAATTTAGATGAAAAATTTTAATTTTTATGGGTTGTTTTTTTATTTGTTTTGTTGTCTGGCGCGTTAACAAATAACGCTGATGGTTTTCCGACACTGGAACAGGCGACATACAATTGACCATGCGAGATGCATGGATTTGCAAGGTAAATGCAAAAGATCGCAAAATAAAGACCTTGCAAATGGATCAGCTGTCAAATGACATTTGCGCTCGTAATCCAAACAACTGGAATCTATTGGTAAAGAAATGAAATAATGACGTGTGTTAAAGAGATGGCGAATCAGCCCCATAGTTTTTTCATTTTCCCGAATTTTCTCTTGCAAAAAATGTCTCCGGGTGCAATGTGTCGTTCCTAGCGTCAGTTATGATCGAGAGTGCATAAAAAAATTTATGATTTTTGCTGTTTTTCCGAGTTTTGCGACTTTCCTTTGTAATTGTCTTTATTTTACAGGATCATAACGAAACAAAACAAAAAAGGTATTACGCAAATCCATCACTCGAATCGTAAGTTATGGTCGCGCAATTCATACAAAAATCCTATAGAAAAAAGCACCTTTAGTTTTTCTCGAATTTTCAAATTTTCCGGGCAACTTTTTTCCACATAAATCTTACTCGGACTATGATGAACATTTTAAAATAAAAATGAGCCAAATCGGGCCAGCTGTTCTCAAGTGAGTGAGTCCTATGAAAGACGTACTTTCAGTTTTTTCCGAATTTGCCAATTTTCCGGGCAACTTTTCTATTTTTTTCCGCACACACCTTATTCGGAATATGGTGAACATTATAAAATAAAATGAGCCAAATTGGTCCAGCCGTTCTCTCAACGAACAGCATTATATTTTTATATATATAGATTCTACAGCAGCCATGCAAGACATTATGTGGGTGTGCTTCTTAGTCAGCCAAAAGAATGAAACCCACCATTAGCGGCTTGGAAGCAATAAATGAACGGTTATAAATCATCCGCGGGCGGGGAAAATTTAAAAACTCCTCAAGATTTCCCTAAAACCCCCTCATTGCCCCACGCAAGACCCAATTAAGACCCCGTAGAGACCCTCGCAAAAGTACCTCAAAACCCAAGTAACCAAAGTCTCCCTTCAAGGCCCTCTTAAAACTCCTCGAGTTTCCCTTCAAGACCCTCTAAAGACCTCAAGACCCCGTCAAAAAACCCCCTTCAAGGACAAATGTTTACAGAAAGTGTTGTCATCGCAGATACACAAAGTAAGTTTGAATAAACTTAGTTTTTAGAGAGTGGGTTATTATTTATTAAGCGTATGGCAAAAATATACATGTATCATTTACAGATATAACAGACAAAAAACAATAATTTGATTAATATGGCACAATGAAGATTCTATAATTGAATTGTAGCCAATCGGTAACATCTGGAGATGCTTTTATAAAATCGGTCGGGTCGCCCTGGTACATTCTAAGTGCACACTCGGTAGTCACGTATTTGATGTTCTGCACATAGTTTCCACAGTCACAAAATGGTGTTTCAGCTGCTCCCCACTTATAGAGCGTTGCGGCACATCTTACGATGCTTGTTCGCACTCGGTTCAGGCTAACCCAAATTTTCCTAGGGAGATCGGGTCTGCGATGTGAAACAAGTCGTTACTAGAACTGAAATCCCACTTGTACTTCCAGTACTCCATTGCCTTGAAGTTCGTACTTTATAGTTCATGGGCTAGTTTAAGAGGTTGGCGTCGAGATTTAAGGCGGGAAACGGCGCTACCCTCGATATCCTCATGAATGGAGAGAAGGATGTTGGCATTGATTTTCTCATATTCTCGTAGAAGAGCATTTTGGCGTCTTAGCTTTGAAGGCGGTATATTGCTTAGTACGGGGAGAAATGGGGTTGGTTTTTAGCTGATTGTTCCGGAGATTGCCGCGTTAAAGAATTTAGTTGTCAGCGCCAGACCGGAGAACAGTATTCAGCAGCGGGAACAAACAAGCACAGACTAGCGGAGCGGAGTGCCTTTGCAGGTGCTCCCCATGGATGTTCTGGATGATATCATTTCAAATTTTAAGTTTTCCTACAGAATTTGTAAGGTGCTTCTTAAATGACAATGTTCGCTCCAGAGTGACTCCCAGGTATTTTGGTGTATGGTTGTGAGTTAGATACACGTTGTCGAGTCTAACTTTAAGTTTTGTTTTCGCGAGTTTGTTGTTAAGGTGAAAACAAGTTACCTCCGTTTTGCTCATACTGGGACATAACCTCCATTATTTGAAGTATAAGCTCAGTTTAGAAAGATTTTTTTCCGTTTGTTTTATGTTTTGGTGTTGGTTAGCTATAGCTGCGTTATCAGCATATGCAAACTTCTGTGAGGTCGTCTCTGAAAGATCATAGGTGTAGGGTTTGAATAGTAGTGTTGCTAACACTGATCCCTGCGGTAGGCCGTGGTTGAGTTTTATTGGCCGGCTCTTTACATCATCGATAAAGACTTGAAACGAGCATGTTATTAAGAAGTGTTGCTATTTTTATGCAGGGTACGATCTGAAGAAGCTTGTAGATGAGCTCGCAGTAAATAATCAGGGAGAACTCTACTCTACAGTAGTATTTACCACTCTTCACCGGTTGGCAGTCATGCTAACCACCTCTGTTCATTGTGAACAAATCAATTCGGTTCTTCACGAACCATTTTCTCAAGTGCTAGGCGGCGTTCAGTAGCAGTCTTTAGTGTCGCAATAGGACAACGACCCTTTCACTGTACTGACGTCGCAGCTTATCAAGTGCTAGGCGTTCAGTAGCAGTCTTTAGTGTCGCAATAGGACAACGACCAGATCACTTTACTGACGTCGCAGCTTTTCAAGTGCTAGGCGTTCAGTAGCAGTATTCAGTGTCCAGTAGGACAACGACCAGTCCACTGTACTGACGTCGCAGCTTATCAAGTATTAGCCGTTCAATATAGGTGTTTAGTGTCCTTTAAGATAACGCCCATGTTTTTGGGAACCACGTCTCTCGACTGCTTAAGTATATGTATTTATAGTATCAGCCCTTTATTGTACTATGGATATTAGTATATTGAATTATGAAAGAATAAAAGCCACCAGTACATAAATAAAGAAAGGTAACCAAAATAATTTGTAACACGAAGAAGGAAAAGCGAACCCTGGGTGACCGGCGAGCGTACAACGTTACAACTTTTCGTAACAATATTTTTTGATTGGAACTTAGGATCACTATGCAATGTACAAAAGGGCAAACGGGTCCATCTACGAACACTAAAAAAATTAAAAAAAATAAAATATTTTTTGATTTTCTTCAATTAAAAGAGAGACATTTTTTTAATAACCGAACACGTAGGCATGCATCCGCCACTCCTATCCGCACATTGATCCACTCTGCACGTCACAGCAGCGTTTTAATCACTTAATCACAAATCAGTTGAATTTAATTAAAATGCATTTTTAAGCCAATGTGTGATCGCAATCGTCCGGCTGTGCCTATAAATAATCGAACGCGAAATTTCTTAATTTAACTGCACTAAGAGGCCCACCGTCGATGAACAAAAACACACAAATACTCTAAAAAGATTGCACTAAATTGATTGCACGCCGCGATAAAGAATAGCAGCAACGAACGAGGCCATCGCGAAATAGGAGAGAGAGATAAAGAACAGGACAAAATCACATTTGGCAATTGCTCTGCTGTCCGGCGGACTGGGCCAATATTTAATTGAATTTATTTACCTTCAGATAGGAGATTGCATCATTGTATGGCGGTCTGCTCTTGATTTAAATTAAATGAATTGCTTAGCGTAAGGGTACGGTGTGTGAGAGCGCTTGCTGATTTGGTTGCAACATTCGACCTGTACTTTATATGTATGTACTTTATAGATACATCCTCACAGAACAACATTATGGCAGTTTAGATGTTAAAATGACGAGGTATCACAAAGAAACAATCCAAACGGCTCCGACTTTAAAAAAATTGGTATTCGGGTGAATTGGCATCAGCGACGCAAGGATAAAATTCCAGTAATATAAGAATATGTTTTTCTCCCCCACTCCAGCATTTCTTGCAGATAAATCTCGACAGTTGCCGTGCACAAATATTTCAAAGATTTGCCTTGGAATCTTAGTCTGCTTCAACACTAGAATGCGGAATGTGCGCCAACGAGTCGATCGATGAGTAGTCGAAAGACGACACTGCAACTACCCTCAACTTGTGTTTGGTGCACTGGAGTGTCCCAAGTGTTTTTAAATCAAAATTTAACTTGACGAACCAAACAAAGCAACATGTGTCTATAGAAATTTAACTCTTAGCCTATTCAATTTTTTTTTTGACGAATTTTGTATCTTTCTTTTACATAGTAAAAGGAAGTATAGTAATCATGAAAATTTTCGAACTCAGGATTTTTGTAGATTTACCCACATTACCTTATCTCCTGAGTCAGAAAAAGCGAAAATTAAAAAAATCTCTGTCTGTCTGTTTGTCTGTATGTCTGTTTGTATCCACTCTACAGCCAATACGGCTAAACTTATCGTGATTAAAATTCATATTTAAGCTTTTTACATTAATTGTGAGGGGCCAGCTGATTTTGACGGAAATTTGACAGTTCACTTGGACAGTTTTCGTGTTTTGCAAATAACTCAAAACTATAGCACTTAGGAAAAATCAGTTGAGTGCAAAAGAAATTTACACTAAAAACAAAACAAAAAAATAAAAAAAATAAAAAAAAAAAAAAAAATAAAAAAAAAAAAATAAAAAAAAAAGTAAAAAAAAATTAAAAAAAAATCAAAAAATAATTAACAAAAAATGAATAAAAAGTTTAATATACATTTACTAAAGATTCCGGTCCCGTCCGTTAAATATATTCCCACACCTCTATTTTTGTCTTGAACTTGAACTGACTTCTTGGCTGATGCAGATTTTAAGAAGCTGTTTCAGACTAAGTATAGCTCCCTGCAGTTGGAGAAGAGTGCGAGTAGTACAGGGTGTATAATCTCTTTAACAAAAAAGACGAGGGTAAGCCAAGAGCTTGTGTCTTAGTTAAGAAACATATTAGCGCTTACCTTTGACCAAATATCGGACTTAATAGTGGTGTAGACAGACGATACAGGTGGAGGTCACCTTTTCATATCCCTGGCCTACTTTCCGCACGAGATTACCGCATAAGCAAATCAAGAGGGGACAATGTCCTCATGGGGTGTGATGCCAATGCCAGGCCTCTGAGGAAGCTCAGAATACAACGAACGGGGAGAGTCCTTATTTGATTTTCCTACAAAATATAATCTTAAGATACACAACACTGGTAGTACTCCCACCTTTATCTTTCCAAGATCGGATAGGTACAATGGATTGGAAGAATTGCTAGATGTCACATTGACTACTAATAATTTTCAATTCAGGGTGATAACTGGACTGTATCCATTGTCAACTCCTATTACGATTAAAGATATAAATTGTTTGACTTGTCTCTCCAACCGGAGACTCCTAAACCGTACAGTTACATTAAAAGAACAAACTGGATAGAATTCAGTAACGTTATCCAGACTAAATTAGGAAAAATGCATTCTCTTGTACCAGCTACGTGGACTCCAACAATAAGTTGCTTGAAAGCTTCATAGATTTGGCCATGAAAGTATCATGCCCGATCAGTCGCAGCAGAAAAAAGCACCCTCGTTGGTGGAGCTATGAACTGGACAAGCTCAGAAGGCTGTCCAAATCTATGTTCAATATCTGCTATACTAGCCATTAGGAAACCTAAAGGATGTTTCTGGATGGAGTTCTGTCAATACATTGTGTTCATAAAAGAATCGGCCAGAATATGTAAGATTCTATCGAAAGAAAGAAAGAAAGAAAGTTGGTCAGAATCAACGGCTGAAGTTTTGGACATCTTAGTAAATACTGAAAGCCAGGAGGTGACACCATGCCCACCTACCTACTTTTCCGCATGTGATGACTCGGGCTCAGCTCACTGGCTGAGTGCTCCTGAAAGCCAGGAGGTTACACCATGCGAAGTGGACAACATTATAACCCACGAAAAGGTTTCCTGGGCCATTCGCAGTTTTTCTGCGTATTAATCACCTGGCCTTGTCGGCATTCAACCTATCATTCTTCAGAAGACTATAGGTGTGTCGGCTCCTTGGTTAGTGAATACTTTCAGAAGTTGCCTACGACTTAGCTATGTTCCCTACAGTTGGGGAAGAGTACGAGTTGTGTTCATCCCCAAAGTAGGTAGAAGAGGTCATGAATTGGCGAAAAATTTTAGACCGCTAAGTCTAGCGTCGATGTTACAGAAAACGCTAGAGCTAATCTTAGACTATAACATCAGACTAAGTTTCGAAGATACAGCTGTTTCAAAATACCAGCATGCTTACCTTAAAGGCAGGTCCACAGAGACAGCCCTTGCACCACGTCGAGGGCGATGTGGTTTTCCTGTAATAATTCCACCGAGCTGATCTCCAGATCTGGGAAAGATATTTTCAAAGTGGTTGCCATAACCACGGGCTACTGGCCGGTGGACAACCAAGCAGCCAAACTGGGAATCCCTCACAATACCTCTTGCAGTAGCTGCTTAGATGTGAATGAGAATGAAACTCTCATTCATTTGCTTTGCAGGTGTCCGGCCCTTGTGGCTCTCCGTTTCCGCAAACAGTCTTCCATTCTTTTCTGACCTGAAGGAGCTTTCAGAGTATGGCATCACCGATCTGATATCGTACCTCAGTGCTACAGGTTGGATATAACTATATACAACCATTTTTCCTTCCATTAGGTTACTGTGGTAGCAAAACCGCGGACTAAAGCGCTATTTGAGGACCTCGCCAAGTCGGCTGAGGACCACCACTCTACCTACCTACCTACATACCTACCTACCTACCTACCTACCTACCTACCTACCTACCTACATACCTACCTACATACCTACATACCTACCTACCTACCTATCTACCTACCTACCTACCTACCTACCTACCTTGATGAAAAATTGTTCCTTTTCATGTTGGAGGATACCAGTATCTCAGGGATAGCGACGGAAAAAGTATCTAAAGTCATGACCTCGAAGAAGAGCCTGTGATGCAGCAATGCCGACGAAAGTATTAATCGGCCAACGCAAATCTACCTACTGGTGGAATGAAGAAATAGTGCAACTGCGTCGGAAGTGCCTACGGGCCAGACGGCAATACCAAAGAGAAAGGCGTAGGAAAATTGATGATCTGCGCCAGCACTATTGTAATGTCCGATCACAGCTTAGGACGGCTATAAAGGCAAGTTAACGCAAATGTCCCAGGGAACTGTGTCAACAAGTTGAACAAGACACCTGGGGTAGACCGTACAGAACGGTAATGGCAAAAGTTAGGGTAACTCGCTTACATCCCCCTCGTGCCCAATAATGCTGAATAGTATTGTAGACGTATTGTTTCCGCATCAAATAGAACACGACTTTAATGTAGGGATAGGTAATCCCGATGAAGAAATTGCGCCCGTGATGGCCGATGAAGTTCTCCAGGCTGCTAGAAAGGTAGGCAATAACAAGATAATCTTCCTAACGTGGCATTAAAATCCGCAATTAGGAACTATCCAAATATGTTTGCAAACATGATTGACTCATGCATAAAAGAAGGGGTGTTCCCAGTGGAAGTGGAAAACACAGAGTGGAAAAAACAGAGACTTGTCCTACTCCCTAAAGGGAAAAAACCACCAGACGAACCATCCTCTTACCGTCCTATATGTATGCTCGACACAACGGGCAAAATCTTAGAAAGAATTATCGGCGGTAGGCTACAGGAAGACGTAGTACAATCAGGAGACCTTGCAGAACATCAATATGGCTTCCGCAAAGCACGCTCAATAATTGATGCCATTGATTTTGTTAAAAATTTGGCACAAAAAGCGATAGATGGGAAAAGGTGGAAGGAAGGAACAAAAAAGTATTGCACCTTAGTCACCCTCGATATCAAGAATGCTTTCAATTCAGCCAAATGGAGTTGTATATTCAATGAACTACGTCGGAGAGAGGTCCCGTCGTACATTTTGAGGTTGGTGGCAGATTACTTCAGTAACAGAATTCTGCTATACAACAGCGACAATGGCTTGAAGGAACATAAGGTTACCGGAGGAGTTCCCCAGGGGTCTGTACTAGGCCCATTATTATGGAATATAATGTACGATGGCTCCAAATACCTGAAGAGGCAGAGATTGTCGGTTTTGCAGATGACATCGCAGTCGTCGTTATAGCAAAACACAAGGAGGAGATAAGTTACATGAACATTTTGGGAGAGATAACGTACCAACAAAAGGCACTATTCGCCGTGTAGTGAATGATTTCGAAGAGAGAGGATCTGTTCTGTAGACTCAAGCGTGTACCACAGCGTACTGCAAGATCGACTGAGAACATTGCTGCTGTTCAAGAAAGTGCTCAAAACAATCCATCAGTCTCAATTCGACACCGTGCTTAGGGACTGAGTTAAGTGCAGGAAAAATGTCATCTTGTCCTGGTGCCTTGTAGGGCTTAAAGGCCCATTCTATCTTTTCATATGTTATGCGTTCTTTTTCTATAAGATTTGTTCTAGACTGATTCGTTTGTGTAAATTGTTGTGTTTTCTAGTTTTCATCCAGGAAGTAAGTCTTTAATAGGGCTCTTATTAAGGTTTCTGGAAACGGTTTGAGTTTTTTAGAATTTCTATGTTGTCTGTTAGCTTTTCATAGATAGAGTAAGACGTTGTCACGTCAAACAATATCTTGTCACTGAAATTGCATTGCAGCACTTGAACTTGTGTAGTGTGCATCAGGCGAACCGCACATGGCGCCGCAGCATCGAGAGTCGAACCGCACAGGCAAATTGCATAATTATTACAGAGCATCTTGTCATCGTCATCGCCGGTCGTGTCCCGCGTCTACGTACATTTTCCAGTTGGTGTTTACTCGCAGAATTTTTCACTCGAGTATTGTTTTCTTGTTGTCACGTGGTTTTTTGTTGTTGTTGATTGTGTGTGGGGCTTTTTACATTATCTTACGCCTGTTCAGATTTATTTTTACCTAACTCGTACTTTAAGGATTTTGTGAAATTATTTGCATCATTGAAAGATGGGGCGTCATTTGCTGCTGCTGATGATGATATTTTGACACACAAACCCAGAGGCAAATAATTACATATAACTTATGACGCAAAACTGTATGTACACTGGGGTTCACTATATTAGAAGCACTTCATTTGTGGAGATGAAATTGATATTTCTCCCGTTATATGTCAGGAAGTGGGCGCCGTGGCTCAGTGGATACGTGCATGGACTTCTGAGCAGGAGGTTCGTGGTTCGAATACCAGTAACACCAAAAGCATTTTTCACGATGACACATCTCGCGAATCTCTAACAAACGTCTAAAAGGAATAACTTGTCATGCAAAGCTTCTCAATTCGTTGTTTGGATACGGCATTAAATTGTAGGCCCCTTCCATTTGTGTGCAAAAATATACATGCACAACACAAATGGTCTTGAGAAGCTAGGCCCGCAACGGTCTGTCGCGCCGAATATTATTATCATATTATTTTAATTCAAAACACAAGCTCATAGACATCTACTCTTTTTCCTCCTTTTCCTTAACGCCCACGATGTGCCAAGCATTTAGCCGAGCATTATAAGCGTGCGCGAATTATAAAAAAAATTTCAGGAAAGAAAAAATAAATAATGCTGAAAGTTAGATTAGTTTGTGGTTAATACAAAATCAAGTTTTAAAAAATATTCAAAACAAGATAACGGTACATTAGAAAGCTTCATAAAAAACAACTTACAAATGAATGAAAAAATTCAGTTCTTGGGTTTTTTTTGAAAATTTATTTTTTATTTTGTATTCATACTCCAGATATAATTTTTAATAATGAGTAGAACAACCTTTCTTCGAGATAATTTCCAAAATTCGTTCTTTTGTAACGAAGTATTTGACATATCCAAAGATCTCCATTACAACGTACAGCTAAGAACAAATACACAGACAATTTGAACTTTTTTTACACAGCATAGCAGCCGAATCGGTTAGACTACAGACTACCGTACGAACGTCTCACTGAGTCATAGGTTCAAGCCGTCACACCTAAGGAAATTGTTTTTTGTAAAAACTCCCCGTGCACTATCTGGTGGGTTATATTAGGAATTAAAATCGAATAAAGGTAAAACAACCGAGCAACAGCATGGAATGCATAAAATATTCTTCTTTTTAAATGCCACCGATGTGATTCCCAATCGGTTTTGAAAATATACCCTGATATTGTACGGAAAAATCCCATGATGTTGGGAGCAATACCGACTATAGAAGTATTCTACAGCAGTGACTCCAGCCTTTTTGAACTTAAAAACTCCGACTAAAGGTTCAACCGAAGTCCAGATCTCTTGATCCCATTAAATTTCTAATTCGTCGAAATAATTTTTTTTTTCCAATGGTACCGTTGACCCAACCCAACACCAAACACCATCCTCACTGACACCATTCATAACACTTTCTTTGATCTTATGAGCATGTGAGCTTATTTAAAACTTAACTTTTAATTGCGCTGACTTTTTTAGTCTAGTCGAGTAGTGTCCCAAACACCGTCGCCACTACGCTACTCCGAACCACTTTCCGTTCCAACCGCACTCACCGTGCTCCAATAGATTCAAATCGCGTGCGGTCAAGTAGCTTCGTGTGTCAAACACCGTTGCTCACTTGAATACACTAACGTAAAGGATAGCCGCATAGCCTCTTAACAATTTGGGTTAGTTTATACTACACCCGCTATCAGGCTAACCTTTCTACATTTCCGACCCCCCGACGGTACCGCCAACATTCCGACCGATCGGTCGATAGCTAGATTTACAAGTAATAGAAAAACCCAACTTCTAGATAAAATAAACACCGTCTTTATATACTTGCAACACTCCGCAAAGAAGAACCGTGCGAGCGTCGCACGTTACACTTTAATGGAGTTGTACAATGAGGCCATCAAGTAATCGAGTGAAATCTCATTCCAGGCAGGTTTAACGGCATCGATCAGCGCTTTCTTGTCACTCACCGTATTGTTTTCCACCTTCGTTGTTTCTTTCGCGAAGTGGTGGTTTTTTCTTTTTACAAAATTAAATTTTTATACAAAAAAACGTGACTTTCTGACTCATTTAGTTAAAGTTTCATGAAGCTACCGTTAGCGTGTTTTCTTAAAATTTTGGAATTGACCATTGCAATGAACATGAATCAGTGTTTCTTTCACCATTATTTTTTCCCCTCACTGCTTTATAACGGGAGAAAGATAACTTTTACTTTTTAAAACTGCCTGCTTCTAATCTAGTGAACCGCAGTGTATGAAGTGCTACTCATCAATGCTCACGCTTTTAACAAAATACACCTCTCTTTCGCTCCCTCGTTTATTTTTGAAGACATGCCATACACTAGCTCCCACTTCTCTTGACTCTCGAAAATATTATTTCATTTCTGTTCTGTTTCTTTGCAATTTTTTTTTGTCTTCTTGGGTGGGAGATTGATTGGTGGATTCCGCCAACCATATTGTCTTTGCAAGGAATGTTCATCGCCTTCGTTGGTAGTCATTGTCAATCGCATTTCGTGCTCCTCGTTTAGTTTCTCATCATTTGCATTTCAAATTACCCAAAGCACAATGTGCTGGTTTTTTGTATGTCGCCCACTGCTAGAGTATCCGAGTCAGTCAGAGCCAGCACACTGCACTATCCTCTTCTCGACCTTGTCCTGGGAACTGTGCGTTTATCTCCTGTGATTTTTTTCCTTCGCATTTAGAACGTACTTATGTACGAGCATAGTAAGCGTTATAGTCAACCTTTTTAACAATGTCTGTCCGTGTTTTTAAAGGATATTTAAGCTTTTAATTGCTTTCTATAACACGTTCCTTTAGTTAGTAAAGCTATAAATCCTTTACATAAAATTTTAAAATAGCATGCTTTTGCAACGCACATCCGACTTTGGGCGTATCCATTACGTTGAGGCCTACATTTGATATGTTCTCCTATAATTAAGTCTCAACTGTATAAATCTACATGGACTGGATTTACAACCTACCAATTACTTTTGGTTTATGTTTGAAATTATCTGTTTAAGTTAAAAATATAGGAACAAATAATAAATATTATAGTAGACGAATTAGGGGAATTAATAATACGACAAAAATACCCCAGTGCATCCAGATGAAAGAATGCCTACTCAAGTGGTACACATTAGGGTTTGCAATCCTGGACAATTTTCTTAATCCGAGTCCGAAGAATCACAGACTTCCATTTCTAACATATTCAGACGTAGCGCAGACATAGCATCAACTTTATGATATAGTCATTTTATTGAATACTAGCTGTTAACCCTGGTGTTACCTGCCAATTCATTCTTTCGCTGACGACAGCTTCCTTTGTTTTGCATATACAATTACGATTTCTTCATGCATCGTAATATTTACCAATTTTATTTATCCTTTTTAGCTGGTCGTTAGTTTCTTTTTCACAGCAAATACTTACAACTGTCTAAAGGATAGTTAGGTCTCCAAACAAAATATAGGCAACAATTTTAATAAAAAAATTTTAAAAGATTTTTTGTAAATTATGTGTGGAAGGCGTACTTCTTTTTAGTGAGTCTTCAAGGTATGTAGATAGCTGAACAGATGTTTATAAGTTTCCAAGTTGAAAGCTATGTTGTTCTAATTGTGATGATTCTTGTGAATCTACACTACCGTAAGTTGGATAGCTGTAATTGACAGGCTCTAAGAAACCGCGCGTCTCGTCGCTTGTCAGTGTTGATTGTCAAAAGTATAACGATTTGCTATGTAAGAGAAAAAGAAAATAGACGTAGAGAGCAAGAGATATATATATATAGAGAGAGCTAGAGAGATACTCGTATATAACTAGCAAGAGAGATATATAGAGAGCAAGGGAGATTTATAGAGAGCAAGAGATATACATATATAGAGCAAAGAGAGATATATAGCGAGCAAGAGAGATGTATAAAGAGCAAGAGATATACATATATAGAGCAAAGAGAGATATATAGAGAGCAAGAGAGATGTATAAAGAGCAATAGCTATAAATAGAGAGCAAGAGAGACATATAGAGAGCAAGAGATATATATAGAGAGCAAGAGAGATATATAGAGTGCAAGAGTGATATATATATAGCAAGAGATATATATAGAGTGCAAGAGTGATATATAGAGAGCAAGAGCTATATATAGAGAGCAAAAAGAGATATATAGAGAGCAAGATAGATATATATAGAGAAAGAGCTATAAATAGAGAGCAAGAAAGAGAGAGATATATAGACAGAGATATTTTAAGAGAGAGAGATATACAGAGTGAGAGAGAGATACATAGATAGAGATAGATATATAAAGCGATAGATATATAGAGAGAGGTAGATCTATAGAGGGATATAAATAGGAATATATATATATACAGGGTGTCCCAGAATTCGTGGCACAAACGAAGCAGGGTAATATCGGAGGTCATTTCCAACGAAAATAGCCAAATGAAGTTTTATCGAATTGTTGATGGTTGAAAAGTTATTCCATGTATTTTTGGGTAAAATCAATTTAAAAAAATCCCACAGCTCTTTTGTTTATGTTTATTTTTTAATACGATCTGGAAGAGTGTGCCTTTTCAACAAAGTCATTTTTATAAACTTATAAACATAGGAATATTCAAAACAGAATAGTTTTTATCAATTGTTATACAAAGTTAGTCATGTTTATTAAATAATGCCCTTTTGAGTGCTAAAATAAGCTGCGTTGTCAGAAATAAAGCAAAATTATAATTTTTATTTTTATTTTTATTTTTATTATTTATTTATTTATTTATTTTTATTTTAAATATTATAAAAAAAAGAATAGCACTTTTGAGTGCTAAAATAAGCTGCGTTGTCAGAAATAAAGCAAAATTATAATTTTTTTTTATTTTTATTTTTATTATTTATTTATTTATTTATTTTTATTTTAAATATTATAAAAAAAAGAATAGCACTTTTGAGTGCTAAAATAAGCTGCGTTGTCAGAAATAAAGCAAAATTATAATTTTTTTTTATTTTTATTTTTATTATTTATTTATTTATTTATTTTTATTTTAAATATTATAAAAAAAGAATAGCACTTTTGAGTGCTAAAATAAGCTGCGTTGTCAGAAATAAAGCAAAATTATATATTATTATATTTTTTATTTTTACTTTTATTTTTATTATTTATTTATTTGTGGGCACCGTGGAACAGTGGTAATGCACATGGCTGCTGCGCAGGAGGTTCAGGTTCGAATCCCAGCAACACCAAAAGTATTTTTCACGGTGTCCCACCTCTCGCGAATGGGTGACAAACGTTCCGAGAGTAATTAATACCTTGTCACGGAAAGCTTCTCAATTCGCCATTCGGATCCGGCCTTAAATTGTTGGTCCCTTCCATTTGTGTCCAAAAATTTAACATGTGCAGCACAAATGGTCGCGAGAAGTTAGGCCTTGGACCGCAATGGTCTGTCGCGCCAAATATTATTATTATTTATTTATTTATTTATTTTTATTTTAAATATTATAAAAAAAAAGAATAAAATTTATTTTAATCCGTCGGAACGCCCGCTCGTTATTTTTAATATGGAATAACTTTTGAACCATCAACAATTCGATAAAACTTCATTTGGCTATTTTGGTTGGAAATGACCTCCGCTATCACCCTGTTACGTTTATACCACGAATTCTGGAACACCCTGTATAGCAAGATGGATATATAGAGAAATATATTTATAGAGAGATAGATATATAGAGAGATAGATATATAGAGAGATTGATATATAGAGAGATAAATATATCGAGAGATAGATATAAAGAGAGAAAGCGAGATAAAGAGTTATATAGCAATACAGCGAGAGAGAGAGAGAGAGAGAGAGAGAGAGAGAGAGAGAGAGAGAGAGAGTGTGCGTGCATAGAAATTTCTCACTTCATTATCACCATAGGTTCGAAGGTTCGAAATTCAATCATCAATTTATTACCTATTGTCGTTATTCATCATATTCATCATCACTTTTGAACAGCACATTGCCTTTGCTTTGATTTATTTTTTTTTTCGTACTCATAGTAGGAGAATCTATCTCAATTTTTCAATCTGAATCTATCTGCGCGTCGTCGCTTCATTGCAGTGCTCCTTGACCGATATGAGAACGAAGAGGAGAAAGCAAAAAGCAAACATTTTTAGGTTATTGATAAATTATGTAACTTTGAACTACTTGTACCTACATAATATATATCAGTCTAATGCTGATAATGAAAGTACCCGTTGTTACTTCATTGCTTTTGCTTTGCTTTGTGTGATTTTACTCCTCTTCCTCCTAGGATTTAGCTCTTTGATGATTTGTTCTTCCTGCTACATTTACCTAATGGAATATTTTTTTCTCAAAGTACTTTATCGTTGTACTTCTTTCTATGCAATTTTACCATTTAATAGAATTTTTTGCTAAACTTCTTATTTCTGGCAATGCAATATATTTAAAATTTTAGCGACAGTTGAATAGATTTCCCGCTTTAGTTTCTCCCCTGTATTATTAAGAATGAATAACATAATTTGTTGCCACTAAAATTAAAACTTTGTAAGAGAAGTTGTTAGGGTTCTTGCGCTCCATTCTTTGGGTATATGTACTCGTAGATGCACACTAACGAGGGAGTTTTACTAAAACGACTACTTTTGTGCCAAAGTTTCGAAACCAATTTTTTGTTCAAATACCCCACCATATTGTGTGCAATTTTTGTAGGAATTTAATGTGCGCCATTTCAAATGGGGATAGTCTTTGTTTTGTTGAGTCTGTTTGCCCAGCGCTTTTGTAAAAACCAAAAAAAATAATAATAATACAAATACATACAAGGAAATTGTCAAAGAGACTTCAGGACAATTCAGCTTTTTATTTATTTTAAGCATTTTTTTGTTTTTACTGAGATAGATATTATCAGGAGTGCGCCAAGAACTGCAACCTGCTGGCAATTTTTTTTTAATATTTATTATACCTTATTTTTTTTAATTAAGGCTTTTAGTTTAATAAACTAATAAAGTTTTGATGAACGTTTGTTTGTTAAGTTAATATTATGGTTTATTGCACTTTCTGAATTTTAGGTTTTTCAACTTGGTGTTTATATAGTAAATTGTCTGTACACCCAAAATAAGAGTTTTCGGGTGTGATTTTTGAGCTTTAATTGTCCCTGCTCACCTGGGATTCTTTGAGTTCGAATGGTTCAACGAATTCTTCTTTTTCATCGTCTGCGGAATTCTCTTCAGGGTTTTGTACGAATCATAATCTTTCAGTAGACCACAGATACGTTTTTATACCAGTATTTAATTACATTTTTGTTTTTGTTGTTGGATATTCTGACTCCAGAAGCAGTTATCATTCTAACCCCTTGTCGAATTGATATTGTTCTTGATATTACCCGGGCTTCTTAACTTGACTTACAGCAGGTGGTGCATTTGTGATACCGAATTATTTTTGGCCATGCCATCCATACACTAGCGCTTCTAGTGTAGGTAACGTGGGTTAGCACCCTGTGGTACCGAAAAATGCCCGCTACTGAAACCGACACAACGCCTCGGATAAGTAATGTTCGAATAATGGCTATTGTACCCGGACTAAGATAGGTTTTTGGAATGTGAGGACGCTCCTTGACTCAGGTAGTGAAGGACCTCAAAATGTCAGATTTCTTCACGTGAACGTGAGTTTCTTCGATATAATTTGGACATACTGGGAGTGGGTGAAGTAAAATGATGCGAGGCAAACCAATCCCCAACGTGTAACACTGTGCTACTCTACTCCGGCAAACCCTCCGGCAGTCCCCGGCAGTCCCCGTGAATCTGGAATCTGGCACGCAGAGGCCTAGTTTCCTGGCACCCACAGGGTGATAGGATCTTATCGGCCAGATTTCGGACTAGAGTACGGCGCGTCACGATCATACAGTGTTACGCCCAAACAAATCCATCGACTGAGGATGAAAAGGACAACTGCTACAATAAGCTAAGAGCTTTATTCAACGCAACGCCGAACGATGAAATCGTCATCTTGATAGGGGACTTGAATGTCAAGGTAGGCAACGACAACGAAGGACTCAAACATGTGATTGGGAAGCACGGCCTCTGCGAACGAAGAAATGAGAATGGTGAAAAATTTGTTGCCGCAACACCAACCACCTTGTCAAAGCAGACACCATATTTGAGCATAAGACCTACCACAAAGTCAGCTGGGTTTTACCTGACAGCTAATCATCATCCAACCAAATCGACAATGTGGCGATCAGCCGACGTTTTAGGAGCTGTCTTTTAGACGCCCGAAACTGACGAGGAGCCGACATGGGTATGGTACGGGATCATCACCTTATGGCAGTTACGTACTGCATCAGAAGAATCCGCAATAGCAACCGAATGCCTAGGTATCACATCGAACGGCAAAAGTGGAAGCAATCAGCAGCTCACTGCCGACAACCATCCAAGAACATTGTAAAACTGTGAAAAATGTTTTCACATCTGGAGCGTAAAGTATTGTTGGTAGAAGCCAGGCAAGGCACAGCACGTGGCTTACCGAGGATACCTGGAGGTGGATTGAAGAACGTAAGCTACTTAAAGATCGTATTGTAGGTACCCCAGTAGCACCGAGGATCGAACTAGAGTCCCTGTATCGAAGAAAAATGAGAGAAGTGCAGCGTAGTGTAAGACGTGACAGAGGAAGCAATTGCGATAGCAGAATCGTTTACAGAATCACCAAAGAGCTGACAGGTGGTCAACCCCTCTAGCCACCATCCGGTGAAAGGACTAGATGGTGCCGTACTCGTTTCAGATGAGGATCAGCTCAAGCGATGGAAGGAGCATTTCTCTAAGGTCCTTAACCGTGTATTCACCAACGATATGCACCCAAATCAAACGGAGCTGCCGGAAGTAACAATTTCCTCAATTCGTACCTCAATTCCCAGTAAAGAAGAGATCGCTACTGCGATCAACGCACTAAAGAACAACAAGTCGGTAGGACTAGATGGTATAGCCGCAGAGCTTCTGGGTGTCGCTCTAACGACATCAGCAGAGCTTTTATATCCTCTTATAGTGAGAGCTTGGGAGGAGGCAGAAAGTTTTCCCGAAGTGTGGAAAAGGAATGATTGGCAAGCTCCCTAAAAAGGGTAGTCTTATGGAGTGCGAAAACTGGAGAGGCATTTGCGTTCTTCCTGCAGTTGCAAAGGTAATATAGTCAAAGTAGAACTTGAGCGAATTAAGAAGCATCTGGAAGATACACTCGATGCCGAACAAGCAGGTTTCTGCACTGGATCCTCCTGTAGAGCACATCATCACCCTGAGGATCATTATTGAACAGTGCGTTAAATTCCGGCCACCACTACACCTGCTGTTCATCGATCTTGAGAAGGCGTTTGACAGTGTCAACAGACAGTTTATCTGGCTCGCCTTGCGCAGGAGAGGTATACCCGATAAACTAATAGCCATTATTAAAGCAACTTATGATGGCTCTTAATGTCATGTGCTGCATAGAGGAAAGCTGTCAGAGGAATTCGAGATCCTAAGTGGGGTACGACAAGGTTGCACTCTATCGACGATACTTTTTTTGTTGGTAATTAGCGATGAGCTTCACGCAGCTTTATTTACTGGAAACGGAAGAATTTGCACCAAATGACAACAAATGTGGAAAGGGAGACAAATATTGCGGGTTTTATGATTAAAAACTCAATTAGGACAGCCGGTAGAGCGAGTAGAGAGTTTCCAATATCTTAGGAGTATTGTCTAGACCGAAGGTGGAACCGATCAGGATATTGTCAACCGAATCGGCAAAGCCAAGTCAGTGTTTGGAATGATCTGGCGAAGCAATGCGATCAGCTTAAACACCAAGCTGCGACTGTTCCGTTAAAATGTTGAATCTGTGCTGTTGTATGGCTACAGCCTAACCGTATCTCTAACGAACATATTTACTAGAGAACGGGTCAGGAACCAACCATCCAACGACGGAAATGGCAGTGGATTGGTCATACACTCCGAAAAGGCGACAGTTCCATAACGAACTACGCAATGCAATGGAATCCGTTATCACAGGATGGTAGAAGAACGGGTCGTCCGAGAAATACATGGCGCAGAACAGTTGAGAAGGAGTCACGGCAATTGGGGAAGTGTTGGAGAGAGCTGAAGCTCATTGCAAGGAACCGCACGCGATGGCGCGTATGCGTTGTAGAGGCCCTAGGACCCACAAGGGGGTAAGGACATCATTTTTTTATGCTCCTGTTACTATCATTAAAAGTTAAGAACATGCAACAAAGATGTAATTATAAAGTATTTGAAAAATAGTAAACTGTTAGCCATTTACTTGTTTCCCCCTACTATTCTTGAAAAGCAAACTGCTCGTTCGATTTTTAACTAGTCGCAGTGTTAACAACATTTGTAAATTTATTATGTTCGAAATATAAAAAAAATGCCTTTGCTGTTGAGTCTTTGTTGTTGGATATGCTGTCTTACTTGACTTACAGCATTCGTCATGTCATGGTGGTGTATTTGTGATACCTAATTATTTTTTGAAACTCCGTCATCTTCCTGATTTGCCGATAACTTCAGAAAAGTTCTACAACTGACCCGATTTTCGTATGTCTATTCCACTTGCATTCCATCCTTTCTCCTATGGCGGCTCCTGTGATTGCTATGTACGAGTATGTTATGTATATGTATTATGTTACATTACATGGGGTTTGCTCGTTGGCCAATTCGGTGGCCAAAATTTCAACGAAAATAACTTTCCACCTATGGCGCTGGATAGCGATTACAGTTCGAGTATCGATTTCTCTTTTAATTGCATTCTCAATACTCAATCAGTGTCAATCTACCATTTTCAGCGGGATCCGTTTCTACATAAAATTTTTGGGTATCCAAAAGTAGCAAAAGTCAAAGAAGACCAAATCGTTTTTTTAAGTAATGTATAGTACACCAGGCATGCGACTAGGTTTTTTTTAAACATTTATTTCCACAAAAATATAAATGGGAGTGTATCCATTAACTTGATTGAGACCATTTTTTTTACAAGAGTTTTTTGCGAATTGGATTTTTTAACTACTCCATTGAACGGAAATAGCTACAAATGTTTGCTGGAACGCGCATTTCCAAAGCTGAAGAATATTTTTGAATCTCTATCCTAGATTTTCCAACAAGACAACGAACCCATCAATACTTCCTGAGTAGCTACAGGCTGGATATAGGCAGAAAACGTGGAACTTTTTTCATGGCCGCCCTATTCACCGGACTTGAACATAATCGAAAACGCTTGGGCCTACCTATCTCCGAAAGTTTATGAAGCCGTTAGACAATTTTAAGATAAGGCCTCCTTACTCGATGGTATCCGAGATGCCTGAAACGAGATTTCGCATGATTATCTAAAACAAAACTATGTTTCAATTCCAAATCGTTTTATACAACTAATGTCAAAAAATGGCGGGCATACTCAATATTAGATAATAGATAAGCGTTTAAAACTTCAAAAATGTAAAGATTTCTTTTTTTTTCACCCTTTTTTAGCAGTTCATTGCGAGAATTTGGGAAATTCCCATGGATTTTCTTAATTTTTTGGCTTTGTTTTTGGAAAATATGTACTTACTCACAGGTAGTAATGTCAACCTTTTTTTTGGTACCAATATTTATGTCCGCCCACTTTTTAAAACGCCCTCTTATTACCCTACCACTGGTATTATAACTTAGCCTTAATACCTTTCATTCGATACCAATTAACCCCCAAACCTCCTTATTTTAGAGTGTGCCCATACTTTACAAAAACGCCTTTTAAAAGGAAGAACTCCTTCTTAAATATAAATTCATTGAGCGCATAGTATCTTACAGTGTGCCCATACTTTTCGAAAACGCCTCATAAAGTAAGAACTCCTTCTTAAATATAAATTCATTGAGCGCATAGTATCTTACAGTGTGCCCATACTTTCCGAAAACTCCTTTTAAAAGGAAGAACTCCTACTTAAATATAAAATAATTGAACGCATAGTATTTTACAGTGTGCCTATATTTGTAATATAATGAAATGTAAATTTATCCACCTTCCGTTTAAACTATGCCACGCCCATAAAAACAGTAAGACCGTGTAGAACTAATTTTTACCTTTCATTTTTTACCAATATTTAGGCCCACCCACTTTTAAGCACGCCTCTTTTTCACCTTTTATATAAAAGACAGTTTTTTGACTCTACAACTGCCGAAGGTGGCTCGATTGGCCTAATTTGGCCTTTCATATGGTACCAATTAACCCCCAAACCTCCTTCAAATCACTTGGGAAAATGGATTTTTCTGAAAAAAAAAACAAAACTTTGACAGCCCCTCCTACAAAAAGGGGGCGTGACCGCCAAGAAAAAATGTGGTTTTCAGGGAGTGTACAATGAGGGCTTTCAGGAAAGGGGTGTCTGGAACCCCAAATCCAATGCGGGTTATACTGCAGTTTAGCCGGTAGCAAGTATTTCCGGGTAACAGATTTCCTAGAGGTATAAATGGATCAGATCCATTTTGACAGCACCGCTCTCTTTTCGATGAAAATTTGAAAAAAATGAGGAATAAAATATGAAAAACGATTTCCATTCACATTGACGTGAGTCCTTTTAGAGACAGAAGAGACTACTAATTGAGTTGTTATTTATGTTGACAAAATGTTCCGAATAGTAATGAGATTTTCATTCACACACACTGACACATGACACATGAGGCATGAGCCAAGCGACGAATTCGGTAACATGAAATGTGACAGCGAGGATTTTAATGACATAAGAAATGAGACAGACAACTACGTATGTACAAGGTGTATACCCTTTGCCCCAACTTAACGGCAAAAACTCAATTTCATGGTCTGGTCTCTGTCCTTATATTTTGTGGTTATGTCTGCTATTTTATACGTCACTCTCTTACGTTAAGTCCATGCACATTCATCGATTTTACGTTTCATACTGCTGTGAGCAATTTTTGGTTTACCACTAACTTATCCCCAATCCACGTTTCATTTTACCGCTATAGAATCCTGATAATTGCATATATTTACAAGTGTATGGCTATATGTACATACGCATGCGGTATTAAACTTTTCTGCATTATATTGCAATTGCTCCTTGCACGTTTCATTTGTACCAGGGATTAAAGAAAAAAAGTAGAGAGAGAGAGAGAGGGAGATTGTTAAAGTGATTTCGGCGTTTTTCTTCTATAACGTCGTCCGTCTTTTTTCCTCCAGTGCAACTCTTTGCACCAGTCGAGATGGTCGAATTTCACGCACACTGGTGTAATATTTAACTGACAGCTTTGTGCTTTGGCTAATAAAAATAAACTGCAGGAAATTCCATTTTCGCCCTTATCGGGTTGGAATGCGTAATTACCACCCAACGAGACCATAAAACGCACATGTGACACTTTGGACGATTGGTAAATGTTTTCACGAATGGACTTTTTTTTAACCAATTCAAGTTTTTGTTTTTCGTGATGCTGATGACATATATACTTGTTCTTCGTTCTTCCATAAAAATAATGGCAATGAAACCACAATTGATTGTATGTAAACGTCATTTAGAAAGTGCAAGCAGTACAGCAGTAGTTGTCACTGGATGTTTCTGTGTACTGCTTGATCGTTAACCCACAACGTGACCGTTCTAAAGTACATAACTTGCACCACAACTGACGTTTAATGGTTAAACAATTTATGATAAGTGTTTTCATGTTTTATGGAGCGCTTCTCTTTGCTCTCTTGGTTTTGAGTTTGCATTCTATTGCTGAAATAAAGTAAATTTAAGTAATTCCGCACACTCAAAACCATAAGATTGATCGACGGATATCATTTTTCACTTAGCATGACGCCAGTGACAGCTAGAAAAACAAACTTCTAAGGAAATATTTTTCATTGCAGATCAGATAACCCTAGTAAAGCGTGGCCCGATCAATCCATTAGAAGATTTATCAACTTTTTTGTAAGAATACGCCTATTTCTATTTGAGTTGGAAACTCAAACCTATCGAAGAAATACGCATTTTCGTTCAATCAAAAATGTCAAATATTTCGTGATAAAAAAAAGAGCGAATTCTCATATTGTTTTGACAAGTCATTCACGCTCGGGACCGGAATCTTTATTAAATGTATATTACATTTTTTTTCAAATTTTTATTTTTTATTTTTTTGTTGTTTCTTGTTTAAATTTCTTTTGCACCTAACAGATTTCTCATAAATGCTATACTTTTTGAGTTACGTGCAAAATAATGCTCTCTAATTAACGTCCGTCACAGCATTTATCACACGTGCACACACACATATCATAAATCGCTAACAAATTGTCAAATGAGCACCTTTTGTTGTTGTTTGTCATCATCGTTGCACCTCGTTTGACACAGAACATTAAAGAATTCGCATTGTGTTGTTGTTTTTGGTGAGTGTGGCGTCGCCGTGCCCGTGCAGAGTGCCGCCATCTTCCATTTGATTATTGAGATTTGCCCTTATTGTGAATTTCTTCAACGAACAAATCCATTGTATTCGGTCTATTCCATCTGTCTATCTCTGTCTAGCTCGTAGCCTCTTTGAATGTTTGATTAATGCATTCAGCTTGAAATTGCAGAGATTTTTTTTTAATTATAAAAGAACACGTAAGTCGGTAGGTATGTGAAAACCCCAATTAACAAAAAGAAAATAGAAATGGATTTATTCTGCTGACATATAATTATGCTCTGGGTCTTTTCTCGTTTGTTTCAGCGTCTGCTGCTGCTGCTGCGCGTTTTGACAGTGTAAAGTGCGTGCTAGCTTACACCATACAAATTGATTGTGCAATTTTAGGAGCTTAGCAACTAATTGCACGAATGGTATACTAAGGAAATGCAAATTTGCGTTCGAGATCGATACAAACAATGAGTAAATGATGTTTAGCTATGCAAATTGTATGTAGACATATGTTAAATTGATTGCTGCAATTAGTTGGACAAAATTTATTGCTGCAATTAGTATAGTGGGCATATTCGATTGGGCAACAAAATGTAGCGTGTTTTGCTTGTATATTAGCTTAAAAGTCGATTGAACCTAGCGTTCAAATTTAGAATGGCGTGCGGACTGCCAGATTTTGTTTTTGTTTTGCTTGTTTTGATTCGCACCGATGATGATCCATATCCAAGGTGTGATTCGTTTTAATTCATACATTTGTAAATTATTTTATATTTTTGTTTCTATTTCTTATTTTGCTGCCTAAATTCATTAAATTTCGATTATTAATTCGTTTTATTAACGAATTTTATTAACTCTTGCCCTATTTTGTATGTGCTATTGTCAGACAAATCAAAATGAAGCCCGCATGACGAACACTGCATTTTGACGTGACAACGTCTCACTCCAAGGTTTAAGGGGGTACATGTTCAAAAACTCAAATGTTAAATGTCACTATTTAACAGATGTTAAGTTACGTTTTTAACAGATGTTAAGTAACGTTTTTTTAACAGATGTTAAGTTACGTTTTTAACAGATGTTAAGTAACGTTTTTTAATATCCAATGGGATTTGGTCATGAGGAACTAGAGTTTTTGAACAAAGCAATTTATCAAGCGATTCGCATGAAATTCGGAATGTAGGACTAATATGTGACTATAAGACTTGTTCCTATGAAAATTCTAGGATCTGGCCAATAGGGTCTGGGTTTTTTTTTGTGCAGCACAAGCTGCGAAGCTACTTAATTCTTTACCGCAGCCGCAGTGATAGTATAGTCTCTGTTCATTTTCCCATCAGTGCTCTGCTCTGCTCTTTTTATCAACATTGTGAGTGAGTGTTCTCGTGTATGGTCGTGTAACAGAAAACAATACTACTGTACGTTACAGAAATAAGAGAACAATGCAAAAGAAATTGAATGAGAAATAATTGGCCTGCATGTTTGAAAGCGACAATCTTACCATACCATTTCGAAGCATGGGCAGCACTACTCAGTACTCACTACTTTTCTCTTCTAATTTAATTTAAAACTACTTAAATTTTTTATGAGATGAAACCAAAAGCTGCATTACTGTGTTTGGGCAGTAATATGTAATATGCAGCAACTTCACAGTTAGTGGTTATGAACATTTAAATCAGCTTATAAATTATTTATTCTGTTGTATGTGATGTGATTGATGATCATGTATGTGGTTTCAATAACATACAATCAAGCAGAGCAGAACGAAACAAACATATGCAGTAGTAGGCTGCGGTCAAGAATTCAGCCGCTGCGCAGTTTATGCTGCATGTTGGTCAAAAATTCACTTTTCAGCCAATGCATTAAAGAAAAATCGACTGCGCAGTTTACGCAGCTACTTAAAATGAGATGCAAATAGCAAAATGTAAATGTCAAATTGTCGCCCTACAAGCAGACTGTAAGTCGGTTCAAAATATAGCCGCAATTTCGTGCATACCGACTGCCTGCCATTTTTTTGTGCAGAACAAGCTGCGTAACTCCTTAATTCTTTACCGCAGCCGTAGTGATAGTAAAGTCTTTGTTCATTTTCTATCGGTCCTCTGCTCTGCTCATAACAGTGCTCTCATGACGTGCAGAAAAACAAAACTACCATAAGTTTCAAAAAAGATCCATGTTACAATGAAAACCTGCAAGCTTCCTTGCAACTATTTCCTGTTCTTTTCGCTTATCTTATCCTTAGTCATGTTTAAAGTAACTAGAGTAAATAACTCTTCGATCAATTACAGAAGAGAGAGAACCATGCAAAAGAAATTTAATCACGCCTGCATGTATCAAAGCGAAATTCTTCTCTTTCAATTTCATTTCTCTTAAAATTTATTTTAAAATTACTCAATTTTTTTATAAATTGAATAACTCTTTGATCTATTACAGATTTAATCACGCCTCCATGTTTCAAAGCGACATTCTTAGCATACCATTTCAATGCATTGGTTAGTGCTGCTCACTTCTCTTCTCTTCAAAATTAATTTAAAATAACTCAAATTTTTTTATGAGTTAAAACCAAAAGCTGATTACTCTGTTTGGGCAGTGATATGCAATATGCAGCCACTTCACAGTTAGTGGTTATGAACATTAAAATTCGCTTATAAATAATTTATATATAATGTGATGTGATGATGATGTATGTGATAAGCTACGGTGCAAGTTGTAGGACTTGTATTTAGTATAGAAATTTTTTTTAATATATACGTCCGTGTTTATGTCCCACAGACAACAAGATCTTTGTTTTCTTTTCTTCGTCCTGGACAGACGTTGTCACGCTCAAAACCCACGGCCGTGTCTTCGACACAGCCTACCCTACTCTTTTTTTTTTCTTATTTTCAATGCATTTTAAAAATAAAGGAAGAGCAGTAAGATAGATTTTAAATTCAATTTTCCAGTATGTGCGAGTGCGTACACAACAGTCACAACAATGCGAAAACGTCAAAAAATGCAATGTGAGTTTATACAAAGTTTAAGTGTAGAAACAAACGAATGCCACATAAGTTAGCACCCCTTTTTGGATATAGACCGTATATGGGCTTTCAACAATGTTCACATTGAGGCCATCAAGGATGCTCTAACCAAGTCAGGAGTGGGTCAATAAATTTGTTTTTGACAGTTTGTTCAAATTTTACTCACTGAAATTTTTGTAGTAAAAGTTGGTGAAAAGTTCGGAGGGACGGTAAATGAACTACTCTCTATTTTAGCTCTCTTTTACTTATTATTTATTATTTCGAGTACGGGAACGTCGGCAATCGACGGGTAAGGATTCGTTTACTCAGCAAGATGGCTTTGTGGTTTTCTTGTCAAATTTGGTTTTGCTTTGGCGTTCTTTTCGCCAAAGAATTCACCACGAAAACCCTGTCACTTTGACCGCTTACCAGTAGGTATGGTTTCGGGTATGGTATGAACTAATCGTAAGAGGCATAAGTATCACTATCGAGTGTGTACAATTTATAATCATTTTCCTTCATTATTCATTCGGCTTATACACTACTAGCTGAAATTCAAGGCTTTGTCCGGCTTTGTCTGTAGCTTATAAAAACCCCTGTACAATGGTGAAAACCTGATAAAAATCGGTTCTTTAGTTTCCAAGATTAGCGTAGCCAATTGAAAGTGCAAACTTACCTTTTTATAAATGGTATTCCAATAGGAACATAACAATTTTGTATTTTAATACAAACGCACCCTTATTGTTTTATATGTAAAAACGTAAGTCAAGGTTTAAATTTTCACGAACGAGCAAACTATGGAAATTATTAAAGTTTTTTTTACCGAAATTCGCTTTTTAACAGCTTTTACTCCAATTTTCGGTCGTAATAATCGTCCCACCAGACAGACTGTGCCTGCTATAGTCGAATTTATCGAGTCAACATATTCACTATTGAATGTACTATTGAATGTTCCTGTGCCAGTAAGACAACGCACCGGTCGAAATACCGCAAATATCGCAGACGTAATTGCTTTAGTATAAAATGAGCCGAATGAGTCGAGTTCACAGGAGTGTGGAATCTCAGTCCACATTGTGACGAATTTCGCGTATAGGGATCTGGGCATATACCCTTACAAGATCAAATTATTTCAAAAACTGAAGCCTTTTAATCATTTGAAGCGCCGAAACTTCTCCCATGGGAATCTGCAAAACTTTGAAGAAAATCCTGAATTTCATCGAAAAATCATGCGATGGAAGTTCATTTTTGGCTTAGTGGCTTTGTCAATAAGCAAAATATGCCAATTGATCTGTTGAAGGGGATGTTCGATAATCGTGTTATGTCGAGAAATGGTCTGGTCGAATGGCCAGCTCTCTCCTGCGGCTTAACGTCGTTTGTTTACTTTTTATGGGGCTACGTTACGTCGTAGGTTTATGCCAACAAGCCAATAACCTTAGAGGAGCTCAGGCACAATATCGAATACGAAATTGCCGACGTTCCGGCCGATTTATGCAAAAAAGTCATACAAAGTTGGGCTAAGCGCTTTCAACTCGTAAAAGCAAGTCCGTGAAGGATATTTGAATAAAATTTGTGACCCACAATAAATTGCATCGATGGTGCGTTCTTTATAATCAAAGAGGTTGTAACTCCTGGGCTGGAATTTTTTACCATCACTTTCGTTCGATACTATCACTTGAAATAATTTGAGTGAGAGAATAGTATCATTAACGTTCGAATCGACTTTCGATACTCGCGATAATTATACTATCCTATCACTCAAATTATTTCAAGTGATAGTATCGAACGAAAGTGATGGTACAACATCCCTGCCCTGGTTGTAACAATCTGGGAAAGTACGATGACCCGCACACAATGCTCTATATTCTCCTTGTATGTCGGAATCTCGACCACTGGTCGAATTACGACATCAGTTAGCGAGTGAATTAAATACATACGTTAACGAGTGATCGAATATTAACATTGGGATTATCACTACTCGTCACTCGTTCACGTAAGCGATCATACCAAATCAACACTATTCAGTCACGTATGTGGTAAATCGACCCTAAGTCAAGTCTCTGCTGATGTAATCTGGCATGGGAAGACATTTTTAATTTCACGGCATACTTCCTTATACACTAAAAGTTACTTTCTTCAGCATAGAGGAAGAAAAGCCGTTGATTTGGCTCGTCAATTGGCCGAATCTTTGATAAAGTGGCCATAAACACGATCGATATAAATCATTAAGTCATTCTTGGTCATGAGGTCACAAAACCAGCAGCAGCATGTTGTCATATCAATGTGTAACAAGATGATTTCGTTTTTTGGCTTATTCGGAATCTCGACCACTGGTCGAATTACGACATCAGTTAGCGAGTGAATTAAATACATACGTTAACGAGTGATCGAATATTAACATTGGGATTATCACTACTCGTCACTCGTTCACGTAAGCGATCATACCAAATCAACACTATTCAGTCACGTATGTGGTAAATCGACCCTAAGTCAAGTCTCTGCTGATGTAATCTGGCATGGGAAGACATTTTTAATTTCACGGCATACTTCCTTATACACTAAAAGTTACTTTCTTCAGCATAGAGGAAGAAAAGCCGTTGATTTGGCTCGTCAATTGGCCGAATCTTTGATAAAGTGGCCATAAACACGATCGATATAAATCATTAAGTCATTCTTGGTCATGAGGTCACAAAACCAGCAGCAGCATGTTGTCATATCAATGTGTAACAAGATGATTTCGTTTTTTGGCTTATATTCTACTTCTGTTAGTCATCGCAGGACTAAGTGACATTGAAATGTTATTTCGAACATTAATTCGAAATTAGTTATGTTTGGCAGTCATGACATTTATCGCGCGGCGCCTCATCTTTTTGTCGCGGTGCGCTGCTACATCCAGTTGCTAATTAATTAATCCAGTGATGAAAACTTTCAGCACTTCCATTAATTAAAAATTATCGATTTCTTTGTGTTCTTGTTATTAAGATTTACTATTTATCATCAATGAATGTGTCATATCAGTCAGAAAATTCCTCAACAGCACAATAATTTATACGAAATTTTTGTTGCATGGACTTTTTCATCTCATGATTGTTTGTCAAAATGACTTATCTTGGATCACGCCGAGATATTTAGCCTCTGAGGTAAGTGTCAATCTCGGGCTATTAAGCTTTGGGAGGGCAAAAACCGGTATTTTGGACATAGCGGTTAAAAGTACCATTTCAGTTATCGTAGAGTTAACTCCCAGTCCACAATTGGTAGCCCAGGAGCTAACCTTCCCTAGCCTAGAGCCCTTTCGCTAATCACGGAATGGTGCTATCCTTGCTTACTGCAACGTCAGTTAACGATCATTTGACGAAACCGACCAAAATCATATTATGGTGACAGCATACGATTCGCATGCATTGAGTCGTTCACATCAGTTTTGACTTAAATGCACAATGATAACGGGTGTACAATTTTTTTTCTTGTAGAAGAGCGGAGAATATCTGGTACACGGTTCGGGTCAACCGAGTCTCCTCGAATGTCTCCTTTTCTTCTAATTACTAAACTACGTCGTATTGCTGCAGTCAGTAACGGTAACCTGTTAAGAGTTATTTCCTGTTATGTTCTGTTCTGTTAATAATGTTCTGTTAATAAAAGTGAGCGACGAGTACAATAAAACCCAAGTGAAGCCATGCGAAATGATGGAAAATCTCAAATTGCGTTAAAGTGCTTCCCGCTGATGTATATAGGATGGTGCGAGTTGCAACGCACGTGACCGAAAAACGTAATTAGTGTAGCAAAGTAAAACGATTTTCTAAAACGAAACTGAGCACATGTCTCTCTCTCTCTCTTCCTTTCGGTTTTGATTCGTTTTATTATTTGAATCATTCTGGTTTCCCAATTAAGATGGTAACACTCAATTATGAGAATTAAGTACAAGGTCTACCTTTACATACACTGATGTTCACTAGATTAGAAGCACATCACTTTGAACACTTTGGCAAATAAAATTGATATTCCTCCAGTTATAATTATATATAAGGAAAAAGGAGTAAAAAAAGAGGAGATATCTATAAGCTTGTTTTGAATGCTTGGGAATCATTGTGATGTAGAAACACAGAGCTTGCCACAGCATTCCACACACGAGTTAGTAGTACGGTTGAAGAACGATTCTCTGAACTTAGGTTAGGTGGCTATCGGCAGGAAGTCGATCCACTTAGACCAATAGATGGTCCATTGTGATATCATATGGATTGAGAGGATTTGTCGCCCTACTCATTGAACTAGTTGGAGCTTCGAATGAAGCGTAGAAGACTTTTGTTGTCAGTGCTTGACAAATCGTTAAGGCCGTTGTACGCTTTAGAGAAAGAGCTGTATGCTTTCCTATAAGACAGTGCCGAGTAATTGCACCTATCGTAGCGCTTATGTGCACTCTGTTTAGAGAGATCAATCACTGGAGCATTTCGGATTCATCTTTGGCCAGATCTGTTTTATCGCTACACAAGTTATACCATTTATTCATCTAAGGTTGTTTTTTTCAGTAGCATCCTGCTCTAACACGAGTTTGGATGTAGCAATCGGTATGCCTAGGGAACCATTTTCAGGAACTGCAGGGCCGATGAGTTCATCAGATTGTCTCTATGCCCCGTCACACAATACAGGTGAATGTTGAACTGATCCGCCATCTCCCTGGTAGATGATCAGCTATCTAGGGCTACAATAGAGTTCGTAGAGGATGATTCTAGGGATCTCAAAGCTGCTTGACTATCCGAGCAGATGCGGATACCTTTAGTGGATAAGACGTTTCTCTTCAGTCAAGACAGGAATTCTTTAATCGCCATTATTTCTTCTTGAAAAACACTGCAGTGATTAGGAAGACGGAAAGAGAAACTTATATTTAGCCGTTTTAAGAAAACACCTTGGCCTTCTCCATCATCAGTTTTTGACCCGTCAGTATAAAAACTGGTTGATTCATCTTCCGAGATAGCACCTTCTTCACAGAGTGATCTGGAGGGGATGGTGACTTACCTGGAAATTATTGTTGAAATGTAGTCGCGGAATGGTGTAGACTATACCTCTTGGTGGAGCCCTGATTGAATTCAGAATAAAGGAGCGTCCGAATTCATGTCTTATCCACTGGGAGGTTGAGGCGAATAGCCGCGCTAGCAGCAAATTATCTGCTGAAGATGTTGAGTGGTGTTAGGCTGAACAGTATGTCTATTGCAGCGGAGGGGGTGGTGCGAAGGGCTCAGCTCATACAAAGACAAGCCGATCTTTTGACTTTGCTTAGTTTGTCGCGATTTATTGCTTTGGCTAAGACAGTCGACCAGACCACAGAAGTATAAGTCTTAGTACCGAAATATAAAGCCAATGAGTAATATGTGGTTGAAGACCCCATTTGTTACCGATGGCTTGTTTTTTTTTTTTTTTTAAATTCGCGCACGCTTCAAGGGGTTGGCACCCTTATAATGCTCGGCTATATGCTTGGCACAGCGCTGCGTTAAGGAAGAGGAGGAGAAAAGAGGAGATGTCTATGAGCTTGTGTTTTGAATGCCTGTGGATCATAGTGATGTGGGAAGACAGAGCTTGGCAGAGCATTCCACATATGTGTTGTACGGGTGAAGAACGAATCCCTGAATTTAACTGTACGTCCGAAGATGGGCTTGACGGTAAATTGACGAGTCACGAGTATTGCGGTTGAATTCAAGGAGAGTTGGCATGCAGCTGGCTATTTCTATTGAGCACCGCTGGTAGAAGAAGCTGGTAGATAAAGCGACAAGCAAGAAACGTTCCTGCGGTGTTCAAGCGAATCTATTGATTTCGCTGTATTTTCGTCACCGATAAGTTTTATCGCGCGGTTTTGTATTCTATCTAGCTGATGCAAAGTAGTCTTAGGCGCACCAGACCAGATATGACAATTGTACTCAAGTTTTTGGCGAAGAAAAGCCTTGTATATGGTAGCCAGATCAGAGGGAGTGAAATATTTCTTGCACCGGGCTAGAAAACCTAAACATTTCGCAGCATTTTTAGCGACGGTAAATGTGGTCATTCCAACGAAGCTTGTCGTTAACGCACATACCGAGAATTGCGAGATTTTCAGTTTCCTCGATGCAAGTGCTGTCAAGGTCGTGCTTAACATACGAAGTTGTTTGAGTTCCACATCAGAGTTGGAGGGACGTTCCTCAAACTTATATAAGAAGCTGAGAGTGCTGTCGTCAGCGAAAGAGTGAATTGGATTAGAAGTCACAGATATGAGATCATTAATAAAAATAAGAAAGAGTGTCGGGGACATAACAGAGCCGTGGGGAACGCCAGCATTTATGTGGTGTATTGCAGACTTGAAACCGTCCAAAACAACTTGACTTGAGCGGTCCAAAAGATAGCTTCTAATCCAATGAAGCAGTTTATCATAGACTCCACAAGCACGCATTTTAGACAAAAGAGCTTGATGCCAACTCTGTCAAATGCCTTAGAAATATCGAGTGCAACCGTTTTGCTTTCTCTAAGTAGTAGGTGCTAAGTAGTAAGTGGTGGCTTTTTCTTCAGCTTTAATAGTTTGAGGTGTTTGGCACTACGAATCACACAACTAATGGTAGATTTACTTGCAGTAACACTAGCTGTTTCTCTGATTTAAGCTGTCGAAACAGCTGAATTGGAGGCTAGTCTGGCCATTTTTGAGCATGATCACTCTGATTTATCTTGCAAGCGATAGAACGCTTAGACATGCCTTCCGAATGGTAAACATATATTTTTGCCTTCTCTGACAATGTCAAAAAAAAATGTTTTTTCTATTCTTTAAAATAAAAAAACAACCCATAAAAATTAAAATTTTTCGTATAAATTCTCTAATTAATACACAAAGTGTGATACATAAAGTGTTGTCCGTCGGAGATACACTCGCGTATACAATTTTTAGACAATCGGCAACTTTTTTTAACAAAATTTGTATGGGTGCCCTCCGAAACCGGTGCCCGATCACTCCAAAATATTTACAAGAAGTGATGTCCATCGGAGATACACATGTGTATAAAATTTGAAGAAAATCGGGTACTTTTTTTTATAAGATTTGTATGGGTGCCCCCCGACCCCGGGGCCCGATCACTTCCAAATTTTTACAAAAAGTGTTTTTCATTGGAGATACACATGTGTATAAAATTTGAAGAAAATCGGGAACTTTTTTTAAAATATTTGTATGGGAGCACCCCGACCCCGCGGCCCGAGGGGCCACAAATTTTAAAAGAAAGTGTTGTCATGGGAGATACACATGTGTGCAAAATTTCAATAAAATCGGATTTTAGGAAGTGGGTTAAAAATTGATCACAAGATTTGGTGTGCCAGCCAGCCAGCCAGCCAGCCACGGGCAAGTGAAGTTAATATAGAGAATTTAAAAATTAAGGCTTTTGTACAAAATTAAGTTTTTATACCAAAATAAATGAACCACTTCACAAACAACGATTGCACTTTCACACTGCTAGCTAGTTTTATGAACCAATTCAATTGCATGCCATTATCATTCAGTTAAAGTGTCATAAAACTATCGTTAGCTTGTTCTGTTTAAATTGTGGAATATATGTGAAACATAGCATTCAACATGAATCACTGTTCTTTCCACCATTTTTAAATTCTCTATATTAACTTTGTTTGTCTGTCAGTTTGTCGTGGAATTTTGCGATACATTTCTAACCCACTTCCCAAAGCCGGATTCTATTGAAACTTTGCACACATGCGATTTTCCGGTGACAACCCTTTCTATTAAAATTTGGGAGTGATTGGGCCGCGGGGTCGGGGGTCTTCCATACATTTTTTTTTTTTAATAATTATGCCATATTGCATCATCAGACCACGCCATACTATAACGACTGCGTTCTGTGTGCGATTTTGTGCAGCGTTGCTTTACGATTGGCGTTGTTTTGTGGTTGGGTTGCAGTGCTTATATACTTTTGGTTATTAGAAGATATACGTGAAACATTTTATGGGTTGGTTTTTCCCCTCACTGCCATATAAATCATTTTTATTTCTCAAAATTGCCTGTCTAATCTAGTGAACTGCAGTGTACATATTTAATTAACAATATAAATTTAGATGACTTGTAAGGGATCCACAGGGATCACTTAAACAACCTTTAGATTCTTAACACTCGGCGCAGAAAACATATGAATTTTTCCCAAAAAGCAATGGCAATACTATATGGGAATACGACAACGTCATCGTGTGCATTGCAACAATGTCACGCACAACAAATAAAAACACGTGGTTGGCTAATTTTCTGCAAGACTTGCGATGGCGGCAAATTAATGAAACATTTTACACTGCAGATACACGTACGACTGCTGGCGGGTGTTGTTGGATAGTGGATGTTTGTTGTTGGGTGGGGTTGGTTGACTGGTTGGGCTGAGTTTGGCTTGGTTTGCTCAGTGAGCATCAGACAGATAAACGAAATACTAGTACCATGCGTGCTGGCACGCATATGATATGATATTATTCGTGAACCACCCGAGAGGGAAATGTCAGCTCCCAGTGCATGAATTTAAATTTTTTATCTGCCTGAAAAATGTGAGAAATTAATGATTTGTGCGATATGAAATTGGCATAAATTAAGCTCGTTATTAACGTGTCAATATGAAATAATTATCGCGCAATAAAATGCATCCCTTAAAGGGAGTGTGAGACCAATCAGTTAAGGTAGTCATCGTTTATTTATTATACACTAAAGTGAGCAAAACGGGTTAATTAAATTT
This sequence comes from Nephrocerus scutellatus, assembly GCA_947095585.1. NCBI lineage: Eukaryota > Metazoa > Arthropoda > Insecta > Diptera > Pipunculidae > Nephrocerus > Nephrocerus scutellatus. Next base: position 35,910,650 of record OX352763.1, read on the forward strand.
TACCGAACTTCTGCAAATGTTAATTTGAATTTTATTGAATCCACCCCTTACCGGTTCTGTACATTACGCATTAATTCAAAATCAAACTTTCAAACATAGATCAATAAGGCTGCGATCAGGTTGTTTTTTACATTGATTCGCTTCCAAATCAAACAGATGGCAATATGTGTATTTGCCCATTATTAAAATACATAACTTAAAACAAAGATCATTTAGGCCGTGTCTCCACATTGGTCCTCCAAGAAGATATATGTAGTGTAGCACGAATTGCAAGAACATACTGCAATCGTTAAACTGTCTGGGAGCAATTATGGCACCAGATGCAACTAGAAATATACGTATATTATAGTAAGTCAAATTTCTTTAATTCCACAAATCTAATGTAGGCCAAAAAGACCCTCAAGAGACCAATAAAAGACCCCAAAAGACCATCAAAAGACCACAAAACCCCCAAAGGAATCATAAAAAGACCTCCAAAAGACCCAAAAAGACCTCCAAAAGACTCTCCAAAGAGGGAATTTTAAAATCAGAGAGAATAGTGTTTGAACGTTACTCGGTATTTGAGCCAGTGAGTCTTCCTATGATTTCTATAAGGTGATTGGCGAGGGGGTTTGTCTTTGATACAATTTTGATTTACAACTAAACTTATAACTAATATTAATATGTGTCGGCTCAACAATAGGGGCCCGACGTATTTACATTGTCTTTTTTTGGTATTGTTTATTTTTAAACAATATTTTTTACTACTTAATCTACTACATGTTTATTTTTAAGGTAATTAAATTTTAAACAATAATTTTAAAATAAAATAAAAATGAAATATTAAGCTGCGTATAAACAGGGCGAACTTCAGCCTCTGTAATATTGGTTGCCCGCCTTCTCGTAGAAGGAGACGTCTTGATTGTTAAAGATGTCATCGAATCTAGCATCAGTGAATCCTCTTATGTGTATGTACCGGTGAGTTGGCTCGATTTCCTCGATTCGCAGTCCTTGCATCTCAGGACTTGGATGTGTTTCCAATGCGTCGACGAATTTCCTCGCCATTCGGAACAAGTGGTCAGTTATTGGCAGCAGACCTGCTGCTTCGTATAGTTTTGTAGTCGACACAAACTTATAGCTGTTTGTCACCCTCCAGAGTCCTGTACAGATCCTTAGTACCTTCCTTTCAAATAGGGAGATCTTCTTCATCGTTGTTGGTGAGACGGTGAACCATATGGGGTAGCCATAGGTTATCACTGGCCTGATGAGTTGCTTGTAGATAAGCAGCCTGGTGTTGTTGGACAGACCGTTTCGTCTTTGAAGTAGCGGGTGCACCAAATGAAGAGCGTAGTTCGCTTTTTTCATTGTTTTGTCGATGTGAGAGTTAAACTTGAGCCTCTCAGTAAAGTTGATTCCCAGGTACTTAGTCTCTGACTTGGTGTTTATAATTGTGTTATCCGGAAGGGTGATTTTTAAGGCGCTGCACCGGCTTGCGATTTTTCTTATCCTTGTTTCGGTTGCTGGTACTCGGAAGCAGATGAGTTCCGTTTTATTGGCGTTGATCTTTAGTCCCCACTTCAGGTAGTAGTCCCAAAGATTTCTGAGGTGTTCCTCCACTCTTTGGGCAGCTATCTCGGGAGAGCGGGAAACTGCATACGTTATGGAGTCATCCGCGAAGAGCATAGTCCTTGTTCCGGCTGTATTTGTAGGTTGATCCGCCGTGAAGATGCTATACAGGACTGGTCCAAGTCTGGAACCTTGAGGAACTCCGGCTTTGATCCTTTTCCTTGTCGATGGGCGGTCGTACACCTGTACAAAGAAGACCCTGTTAAAAAGAAAATTTTTAATTATTTTTACAATATAATTGGGGAAACCAAAACTAATAAGCTTGTACAGTAGCCCGTTTATCCAGACACTATCGAAAGCTTTTTCGATGTCTAGCAAACAGGCCACTGTACTACTTTTGACGTTCAGTCCTTTAGTGACGTCACTGTGAAGCTTCAGCAGAGGGTGCAGCGTAGAGTGCTTCTCTCGGAAACCGTACTGAAAGGAAGGAATAAGATTTCTTTCCGTACAAAACGTATTGATCTTTTTACGGATCAATGATTCCAATACTTTACTGATACAACACAGTAGAGCTATTGGACGGTAACCAGTTACGCTGGAGCGGTCAGTTTTCTTGGGTACTGGTACTACCTTGGCGACCTTCTAGTTGTCCGGAAAGTAGCCATTGTTTAGGCAATTGTTGAAAATGATGGTTAACATCAAAATTGCCATACCCGGTTAGAAATCCCATCTGTGCCTGATGATTTTTTTGAGTTTCCACTCATAATCAAATCATTGACAACAGCTGTTCCGGTAAACATATCGACGTCTACGGGTGCGTTGGCGCGATTTTCTTCACTGAACTGCACTATAGTATTTCCTGGAGAAGTGGTGTCTTCCACAAGACTTTCAACCTCTTCCAAGAAATCTGGAAGATGCGTTGGTGGTCGGTCCGTAAAGCTCCTTTCAAAATGGCAGGCAAAGGCTTCCGCTTTCTCAGTAGCGCTGGATACTGTTCGATCTTCAATGGTGATAATCTCTGGAATGGAAATACGCTTTCCAACCAGAGAGTTCAGCTTCCTAAAAGCATCAGGGCCTGGTTTGATGTCCTGGAGCCGTTTGGTCAGTTCATCTTCCTGAAACCTCCGCACAGCTTGACGACACATGTTAACTGTACAACGCAGTTGCGAAAGTACAGACAGGTATTCGTCGTTGACTGTGTTAAGTGTCCTATTGAAGATTCTCTGAAGGCGTTTCCTAAGCCGTTGCTTGTGAGCATATATGGCCTGTATATGCTCAGGCAAGTGTTGGAAGCGATCCCTGCTAGTGCGAATTGTTTTCTGCCGATTAATGGCTGAATTCACTGTAATCTCAAAATTTCTGATAGCATCATCAATTTCTGTATTCTCCAGATTTCTGCAAGCCGCTGGAATAGGAAGTTCAGCTTCAACTTCTGATCTAAACCGGTTCCAGTTTATTTTCTTAAAGTTGATGTGAAGTTCAGGTGTTGGGGTGACTTGCACAATTCGCTGGTTCAGCCTTACTCGAAGCTCTATGGCCATATGATCCGAGTCGCTATCATGCGCCAAGCAGGAATAATTTCTTAATTCTGGGAGAATATTTAAGAAATTTGTGGTTGCCAGAAAGAAATCCAGAGTTGACGGTGTCCGAGGGTACGTCTTCCGGGGCTGTGAAACTATAGCCATCGTGTGCTGATGCGGATTTGAGTCCATCCAGTCTGTAATGGCCCTTCCTTTGTGATTGCACACTTCGTCCTGCCATCGAGTATGTCTAGCATTAAAATCACCTCCAACAACACAGTATGTGTGTCTAGAGGAGGTGTTGCAGACAGTTTGCAAATCCCGTTGGATGTCTTCCCTCGTTGCGTTACAGTGATTGTACACCGATATCACCAGCAAGGTCTCCACTTCGTTGACTTTAATGCTGACAGCTGTTGCTTCCATGCTACGTAGACCACTGATTTGCACCTTTTCGCCTGCCTGCCTGACTCCTGGTTACGAAGGTTGGTTCATTACCAGAATTGACTACAGTTGGGTTAGTACTTAATATATAATGGAAAAGAAACTCACCCCTGTCGTTGATGTCGGAGCTGCCCCAAACTGAGTGATGGGCAGCCGATAACGGGACTGGTTGTTACTTCTTCTCGCCTCTGCGATGAATCTCTCCAGGTTATAACCATGGAGAGATCCCACGTGATCGTGGGCGAGATAAGCCGATGCCAGCCAATAGGTTCCTTGGTGAGTCTCTAATTGTGCGGCAGTGACATCTCGATCGCTGAAGTTAGGGAGTAACTTGACGACGGTTTTGCGGGAGCCTTGAGGGAATCTTGAGTGGAGTTTATGAAGGTTTGAGAAGGTCTTGACTCTTCAGAGGGTTTTGTGGGGGTCTTAAGGGAGGGAGTCTTAGGACTCGTGTGGTGGTTTTGAGGGATTCTTCAGGGGGTCTTAAGGGGGACAGACGAGGTCTTAACGGAGGTTCAAGAGTGGTCTGAGGGGAATTTTGAGATGGTCTTTAGTGGGGTGTTAAGGTGGTCTTGACGAAGGCTTGAGAGGGTTCTGAGAGGGTCGTGCGTTGAGTCATAAGGGGGTCTCGAGGGAGTTTTGTGAGTATATTTAGTCGGGTCTTGAAAACTAAGAAAGTTAAAAGAGCCACATTACATTACATAATTGGTACGAATCAATAATATAAACATTCAAGCATCTTCTCTTATCTTTCAAAATTATAAACAAGTCGGGTCTTGAGGGAGTCTTTAGGTGGTCTTGAGGGGTTCTTGAGGGGATTTTGACAGGGTCATAAGTGTAGCCTTGAGGGGATCTTAAGAAGGCTTTGAGGGGTCTTGAGGGGTTCTTGAGGGGGTTTTAAGAGGGTCGTGAGTGGAACATTAAGGGTGTTTGGGGGGTCTTGAGGTAGTATTAATGGGGGTAGTAACGTGGTCTTAACGGGGTCTTCAGGTGATCTTGAGGAAGTTCTTAGGTAGTCTTTACGGGAGTCCCGAGGAGGTTATGTGAGGATCTTTAGGTGGTCTTGAGGGAATCTTGAGGCGTTTTTGTTTGGGAGTGTCTTGAGTAGAGTCTTAAGAGGGTTTGGTGGAGGTCTTGTGGGGCTTTAAAAGGGGACTTGAGGGGGTTTGAGAGAGTCTTGTGTGGGGTCTGATGAGGGTTTTGAGAGGTTCTTAAGGGAAAATTGAGCAGGGTCTTGAGGGGTTCTTAGGTGGTCTGATTAAGTTCTTAAGAGGGTTTTATGGGGGTCTTAAGGAAATCTTGAGTAGGGTCTTGACGGGTTCTTAAAAGGGATCGTGGGGTAGTATTTATGGGGTCTCGAGGGAGTTTTATGAGGATCTTTAGTGGGGTCTTGGGGCGTCCTTAGGTGGTCTTGAGGTGATCTTGAGGGGATCTTAATGGGATTTTGGGAGTGTCTTCAGTAGAGACTTAAGAGGTTTTTGTGGAGGTCTAGAGGGGATTCTTGAGAGTTTTTAGAGGGGGTCTTAAGTGAATCTAATGGTGGGTTTGAGGGGGTCTTGAGGTAATCTTGGGAGAGTCTTTAGGTAGTCTTCAGGAGGGTCCCGAGAGAGTTTCGTGCGTATCTTAAGTGGAACTTGAGGAGATCCTTAGGTGGTCTTAAGGGGATCTTGAGGGGTTTTTGAGAGGGTTAAAAAAATAACATAATTTAAAAGAAGCATCGTGCTAAGCATTTGATGTTCTTTTAATCTTGTCATAAACCTCAAATGCTTAGCACGGTTCTTTTAAATTATGTGGTTTTTTTAAGCCACAAATATGCCAGATTTCAACATCTACCACCTATTTTATTTTCTGCGTTTTTGGGGGCTAGTTATGTTTTTTTTTAAATTGTTTTTTATATAATTTTGTTTATAAAATACATACGGTTTGTAATGAAATTGACTAATACATTATAGTTTTAATGAACTTCGTTACAGAAAAAGAATTGTTCGAGAATAATTTTGCGAGAACAATCATCCGGACGCAATTACAATTTTAATTGAAAATTTCGTTTTTAATTATTGGAATTAATTTTTTGTTTTTAAATTTCAATCATTGGGATTTTTTCTAAATTTCGTAGCTATATGGGGAAAAACTACACTTAATACAAAAAATAGGTTGCAGAGCACACACAGGAATCAGTTAGGACCGTCTTTTGTGGAAGCATAATTCAGACTCGACAACATACCAAGGAAGATGTATAAGCCCAGAATTGTCGGAGAGTTTAAAGATGCCAATTGCTTAATTACCTTTAAAGTAATAAACTGTGGGTGAAATCGGCTTTAACTTGATATCGATGGAGCTATATTTTCAGAAGCACGCAATAAAACGAAGGAGAAACTATCGATGATAGATAATCCAGTAAAATATTTTTAGAATTTTGAATGGAAGCTTTTTTCGCTCGGCATTGGCCAAACATTGTTGGCTTCAATCGTATGAGAATTTGTTTTGTTTTATTAAAGATGTCAATATATCCAAAGTGGCACATCATATAAATAATAACAAATAAACCGACAGCCAACATCAAGCCCCAATGAAGAAGCCACAGAAAAAGTTCCACCCTTTCGATATAGAATATAGAAGACGGAGGGACAACAACAACGATGAATACAAAAGAAGTATTTTGCCTTCAATTAAGGTTATTTTCGTAATAAAATTATGCAAGTGAGAAAATTCAAACTAAATTGCAGCAAAATTAGTACAGGCATAGGAACGCATAAAAAATACATAGCGTTTTGGTTTTGTTAACACTCCATTCATAATACTTGGTACTATGATATTTGGATTTTTTTAATAAAAAAAAAACAAAAACAAGTAAATGTAAAAAAACTTCGTTTTTTCGGTACAAACTTGTATTTATAGATCATCACACGCTACGCGCCGCACGCCATACGCCAAAGAGTCCTTTAATTTTTCAAAACTTTTATTTAACTTAACTTTTGACCCCTTTGTGTCTGTATTTTCGACTAATTTAAGGTCCTTTTTAACCACCTTCCACACTATCTAGAGAGCTGAAATTCTGTGAGTGTCGTGAGTCCAAAATAGCAATTTTTATATTCCACGTGTGACGCGTGTCGCGTGTGATGGATTGAAATTTTTTAACCACCTTCCGCATGACCTAGAGAGGTGAATATTTGAGAGTGTCAAAGTCCAACTGCCAAACTATCTGTTTTTGAGTTCGGGCCTATTTCAAAGTATTTCCTTATTTCCACGCATCAGACGCATCACACGCGACTTGCGACACCCGGAATATAAAAATTGGCCTCTGACATTGAGCTGCTCACAAAATTTGAGCTCTCTAGGTCATGCGAAAGGTAAATAAAAAAGGACCTCAAAGAAGTCCGAAAAAATGTCCACCCATTACACGCGCCACATGCGACATATAAAAAATTATATTTAGGACTTAGACACCACCATAATTTCAGCTCCTTAGGTCTTGTGGAAGGTGGTTAAAAAGGACCTCATATTAGTCGAAAATACAGTCAAAAAGGGGTCAAGTCAAGTTAATAAAAGTTTTAAAAAAATACACAAATATGAAAAAATTAATAAAAATTAGAAAACTTCCTTTTTTTTGTAATAATTATATTTTTTTGTCTCTGTATTTCACCTTCTATTTCTCTCTTTCTCCTTCTCATTCTCTCTTTCTCCTTCTCATTCTCTCGTTCACCCTCTCATTCTCTCTTTCACCTTCTCTTTCTCTCTTTCACCTTCTCCTTCTCTCTTTACACTTCTCTCTCTCTCTATTTCACCTTCTCTCTATCTCTCTCTGTCTCCTTCTATATATATTTATCAATTTCTCTCTCTCTATTTCACCTTCTCTCTATCTCTCTCTGTCTCCTTCTATATATATTTATCAATTTCTCTCTCTCTCTCTCACTTTCACATTCTCTTTCTCATTTACATTCACTCTAACTCTCTCTCTTTCACTCTTTATCTCTCTCTTTCACACTCTCTCTCTCTCTCTCACTCTATCTATCTTTCACTCTATCTCTCTCTATCTCTTTCACTCTTTCTTTCTCTCTCTCACTGTCTCTTTTACTCTTTTCTTTTTTACTAATTTTTTTTACTCTCTAACTTGCTCACTCTCTTTCACTCTCTAGGCCTTTCTCGCTCCTTCTCTTTCACTCTCCAGCCCTTTCTCGCTCCTTCTCATTCACTCTATAATTTTCTCTTCCACGCTCGGACTCTGACTTGGTTTCACTCTCTAGCTCTCTCGCTCTTTCTCTTCCACATTCTGACTCACTTTCACTCTCTAACTCTCTTCACTTCAGCCTCTAACTATCTTTCTCTCTTTCCTTCTCTAACTATATCTCTCTCGCTCTATCTTTCTTTCACTCTCTAAGTCTCTCTTCCTAGCTCTCTTTCACTCTCCCCTTCATTGTCTATACACTCTTGTATCACTCTTTTTTACTCTCAAAGTTTTCAAAACATTACCAGTCATTTTAAATTCGGACATTTAAATAAATTTCACTTCTATGCACAATTGCACATGAACTAGGATGCATGTGCTCATTTTTGTGTGCGTTATCTTTTAGACGGTAGACTATTGTAACTAGTACTTAATAATTTGTAGCATGAAATAAGTTTTGGGGATCTAAAGTGATTTTTCTAGGCCATGTCGCCGCTGTGTGCCTCGCAATGGTAACAGCACAAGTATTAGTGTATTTAGAGTATGTGTGTTTGCTAGATTTAACAGGGTGGTGGATAAGTTTTATAAAATTTTAGGTGATCGTAATGTTTCTGTGAATAGTCGGGAATATACGAAAAAACCAGAAGCTATCAATAATCCTGGGCTTTAAGTCTTTAAATGGGTTATCTAAATACTTCAGGCCACTGTGTGGTCTTACTATGCGTTCCGTTGAAACGACAGAAGTATAGTCGATCCATATCAATAAATCGTTATCCCCATAACGTTTGCAGGGGTTGCTTGGCAAAATGGTGGAATTAATTAATCCTCTTTCATAGTTTACCTAATCCTTTCAAATGCGCTCACACGATTTGTGCCTTAAAAGTAGTGCGAAATGTGGTGAGCTATACGTTACATGGGTTCAGTATCCTAAGTAGATAAAATCTCCTCAAAGTTCAGAATTACCCAGGAACATAATAATGCAACAGCAAAGTTTGCGCAAAGTTTCTCGATAGTATTTCGGCTCGGCCTCGTTAAGAGAATTTGAAGGAGTTTATTGTACTCCCACCTCAAGGAACTTTTAATTTAACTCTTAACGTAACGTAAGTGTATGGTAATACAAATTCAACAAACCAGCAACTCCTGTAAACAATTAAGGGGGTGGTTTGGGTTGAAGGAGATGTCTGTCTTTCACCTTAGCTGAATATTCAATTCGTCGAAATGTTGTCATTCTTGTTCGCATGTACAGCTACCGTTGAAGTTGTTGCCACAGAGCAAGGGACGCGGTCATGATATGGTGGTAGTACCCAGGAAGAAGACTTCGGCTACACGATCGTCCGATTTTCAGAAACAAAAACTTTGCAATAATTATGATATGAGAACAGCAGTCGGTGCTAGGATATCATTCGTCGTTCGTTAATTCGTTTCGTTGTTATCCGTTGAGCCTCTCTTGATTCTCTAGCAGCCATTATAATCGCATCCTGATGAAAAATTCAAATTCAAATAAAAAAACAACCGAACCGAACTCATTGAATCTCTGGAATATTATTGAGGTCAGAATATTATTGAGGTCAATAGCCTCGCTGCGGCGCTTGTGATTAGAAAGTTGGTAGTTTCAAATCTGGAGGAGTTCCTTCCGCTCACACATCTTAACATTTCTGTGTAATTCAGTTCCTATTCACACACATACAAGCACAACCACTGTACAAATAACGCAATAATCCGTTATATTCTTGTGTGTTCCTAACTACTACCCACTCATGATAACACTCTGCGATGATGGAGAGGGGTGAGCGCAGAATGATATCCACACAGTTTTTTAAGAACAGTAGGGGATGCCATTTACGTGTACATTTTACAATTACTTTGATTTAACGGCAAAAGGGGAAAATCTCGTTTATCCCAGTGTATGAAAGTGTATGCGGCAAAAATAATCAAAAAAAAATTCCATTACACTCCTCTCCATTCTTGTCCATTATTTTTATTTTAATATTTGCCTAAAGATAACGTTATATTTTAAAGAAATAGACCGTTTTGGTTCAGGGCATAGCTTCTCACGACCGTCTGTGTTGTGCGTGTTATTTTTTTGCACACAAATGAAAGGGCCTTACAATTTAAAGACGTATCCGAAAGGCTGTCTAACGTTTGCGATACATGCGTGAAGCTTTAAAAAGCTTTTTGTGTTATAACATAACAATTTTGTATTTTAATACAAACGCACCCTTCAATTTTTTTCATGATCTGTCATTGTTTAAACGTCAGTCAAGATTTACATTTTTATCATGCTGAAGTTCATAAACGAGCAATGTTTGAAAATTATATAAAATTACTACCGAAATTCTGACTTTAAGAGCGCTTACACCAATTTTCGGTCGTAATAATCGTCCCTCCGGACAGGCTGTGCGTGTAATTCCAAGTCCGAAGGGCGAAGCTTATATCCAGAGGACCTGAAAATTTTTCACCGTTTGTACGTTTGTACCGTTTGTTTGCCGTGTCATATTATTCCGGGCTCTACCAGTCAAAATTTGATGGAACTTGTTTTAAAACAATTGGTTAGCGCTCGGCTTGCGATGGCGTAATTTCTTGTGATCAATTTTTAACACACTTCCTAAAGTCCGATTTTATTCAAACCATACAAATTTTTTAAAAAAAGTACCCGATTTTTTCAAATTTTATACTTTTTGAAAAATTTGGAAGTAAAATGGCCCCGGGATCGGGGGTCTCTCTAACAAAAATTTTAAAAAATTATCATTGTGTATTACCGATTAGAGAATTTACACGAAAAATGTTAATTTTTATGGGTTGTTTTTTTCCTTTACAACATTGAACACCACTGATGTAGTAGAAAGTGTAATATCCATTAAGTCTAATTCGGTCGGCGTTGATGAGATATACGTATCTTTCCTAAAAATCATCTTAACTATTATCTTGCCCCATATTATGTACATCTTTAACACAGTGATGACAACAGGTATTTTTCCTGCTAAATGGAATGTTGCAAAAGTACTGTCCGTCCCTATGGCACCTAAAGGAGATGAGTTTAGACCTATCTATATTCTTTCTTTTTTGTCCAAAATTTTCGAAAAGATTATACAAAAGCAAATAAATCAACACCTCTCCATCCATAACATCTTCACGCCTAAGCAATCTGGAGTTCGGCCGAAACATAGTTGCATAACAGCCATAAGCTATTTCGACTTTATAACTTTGAACCTAGCGCTGTGAAATTGATTTTATCATACAGGCAGAGAGAGGCAGTGGAAATTAATAAGGTTCTGTCAGACTTTCTTCCTTTAACCAGAGGGGTTCCTCAAGGATCTATCTTAGGAACATTACTTTTTTCTCTGTTTGTAAATGAAGTTCCATCCATCGTTATGCACAGCTCACTTCATATGTACGCTGATGATGCTCAGCTCATTCTGAGTTGCCCGTTGGGCTTAATCGAGCATGCTGTGAATTGTATAAATGATGATCTTTCAAACATAGCGATGTGGTCTAATAGAAACGGTCTAATGCTAAATGCAAAAAAATCTTAATGCATTGTCATCTCTAAGCAGCTAAGCAGACCTTTCATATTTCCCGTCTATCACATTGAACAACACCCTTATAGAGTATGTCGAAAAGATCAAAAACCTTGGTATGACCTTCAGTCGTGATTTAACATTGGACACTCACATTAACTTAGCTGTAGGAAAGACTTATGGAGTGCTTCTTACTTTATGGGCTACACGGTCTTTCACTTCTTTCAAAACTAGAATCTTACTAGCAAATTAGCAGTACCAGTCTTGACATATGGTTGCGAAATCTACTGCAATTGCTCCTACGAATCTAAAGGGGAACTTAATGTTGCCTTTAATGCCATAGTAAGATATGTCTTTGGCTTACGGTGATTCGACCATGTATCACATATTATTACCCGCGTCTATACGGCATGACGCTTGATAATCTCCTAAAATTTCGTACAATAAGTCTCTTTTCGAATATCTTGCTTCTAGATTAGCTTCCTCAAAAAGATCTAATCAACTAATTCTACCCCGTTTCTCATCTGTGAAGTCCGAACGTCAATTTTTTATACATTCAGCTCGCTTACTTTGCCACGCCATATTTGAAGGCTGAAATTGAGAAACTATTATTCAGTAAACAATAAATTAATCAACTGTTTTCTGTAATTTTGTCTCCCATTTTATTTTTTTTAATTGTATATCTCTTTATTTTTATTGTTTTTATTATTATTTTATTTTTTTATTATTATTTTATTTTTTTTATTATTATTATTTATTATATTATTTTATATTTTATTTTATATATATTTTATTATTATTATTTATTATATTATTTTATATTTTATTTTTTTATTATTATTTATTATATTATTTTATATTTTATTTTATATATATTTTATTATTTTTTATTATTATTATTTATTATATTATTTTATATTTTATTTTATATATATATATTTTATTATTTATTATATTATTTTATATTTTATTGTATATATATTTTATTATTTTTTATTATTATTACTGTTATTTTATCTTTACTTTTACTCTCTCATTTTTTTTTTTTAACTGATTCAAGTTGCTTTCTCATAAGTCAATACTTCAGCTTGTCACCAATTTATAAGATTTTGTTATCTTAATGTGAATAAGAAATCCGAAATAAATAATAATAATAATAAAATATATACTCGTATTCTCTATTGAATGTTCCTGTGCCAGTGAGAAAACGCAACGCAATGCATTAGGAATCTCTCAGTACACATTGTGGCGAATTTTGCGTAAAGATCTTGGCCTACACCCTTACAAGAATAAATTAACTCTAAAACTGAAAAGCCTCTTAATCGTTTGAAGCGTCGAAACTTATCCGATGGGGCTCTGCAAAAGTTTGAAGAAAATCCTGAATTTCATCGAAAAATCATCTTCAGCGATGAAGTTTATTTTGTCTTAATGGGTTTGTCAATAAGCAAAATGAATGCCTAATTGGACAGCAACAAACCCATGTGTGCTTTAAGAGACTCCATTGCTTCCACAAAAACTGACCGTGTGGTATGAATTTCATGCATTGGACTGTATTTTTTCGATGAAAATGATTGTCATGTTACGATCATTAGAGTTCGCTATCGTGCCATGTGGGAATACTATTTTTGGCCAGAATTTAACCGACTTGACATCAGTGATATGTGGTTCCTACAAGATGGTGCCACATGCCACACTCTTGCTCTATCTTCTTAGCTCTATCTCTTTCTTTTTTTCACTCTTTCTCGCTATCGCGCTCTCGTTATTTTCTCTTTTGATTCTCTCTCACTTGATTCCTTCTCTATCTTTCGCTCTTCTTTCTCTCTCTCCTTCTCTCCATCTCAATTTCTCTCTATCTCGCTCGATCTCTCACTCTTTCTCTCTCTCGCTGTTTCTCTCTATTTCTCGCTCTTTTGTTCTCTTGCTCGTTCTTTATCTCTCTCTCTCGCTTTCTCGCTTTCTATCTCTCCTATCATTCTCTCGTTTCTCTCTCTACATCTCTCTATCGCTCTCTATCTCCCTCTATCTCTCTCTTTCTCTATCTCTCTATATATCTCTCTCTATATATATATATATATATATATATATCTTTCTCTCTCTATATATCTCTTTTTTTCTCTCTTATCTCCCTTTCACTTTCTCTCTATCTTGCTCGCTGTCTCACTCTCGCGCTTTCACTCTCTTTCTAGCTCTTTATCGCTCTTTATAGTTCTTTCTCTCTCTTCATCGCTTTTTTTCTCTCCCTCGCTTTTTCTCCTTCTCCCTCTTCCTCTTCCTCTCCCTCTTTACGAATGACTCTGTATAACAAAACGTTACAATTCTGTAATTAGTATAGAAACGAACAGAAAAAAAGGAAATATCAATATCTGGTTTTTGGTTTTATTGCGAATCTTCTCCATCTTCACCGCTCAGTTTCATGTAGTCGTTCTTTTATGTGTGTTTGGCATTTTTTAGGTTAATCCGAAGGTCAGGTATGAATGGTTGCTGCTGGTGTGTGTCCATGTGCTCGTTGTTCTGATCCGACTATGCTCGCTTACTGCAACAAAAGGCATTCTCTCCGCCGCGACGCCCCGTGCGTTGCGTCGTCTATTACGAAATGGCAGGGTGCTGCGCTGCATTGAATTGAAAACTTTATTGGAGGACATGCTATGCCGTGCAATCCTTTTCAATTGCTTGTAAAATATCCTTTTCTATTTGCTCTTGTGTGAATAGAGCGCAGCGACGTTCCAACTTGCCATCGTATGGTATCTCGTCCTCGTGCTTTAGCCATACTCTGCTTTCTGCTCGAAATCGATCGAATCGTCGAATTTGTCAAACCAAAGTGCCGCACTGCTTGCGATGCTCATCTCTCATCATCATCTTCGAGTGCAATTCATACTCAGAAATTCATTGTGAATTGTTTATTGAGTGTAAGTTGTACCTTTGGTGGCTGGTGTGCATAGCAACTAAGCGCAAAGTAATAGGCGAAGGACAAGAAATACTTCCGTTTCAAGAGCAATTGATTACATACTCTGCGTCACGTTTGAAATGACACTGGTGTGGGAAGGCTACTTAAGCATACTCGTAGCGAAGGTCAGGATTCTAATCTGAATCGATTGAGTTACAAATCTGGCTTATGTGGACATTCTTCTAATAATGTCAATGCCTTCTCATTTCGAAAGCTTGGCAAACATTTTCCGAAAGCATACAAATTAGTAATCGCTACCATTTTGACACCATTTCCTGAGATTAGGTCCACTTAAATGCAGCAGCTGTTTAATATGATGAACGACTCATAACTGGAGTGAACAAAAGGGAACTTGCTTGTTATTGTTTTCCCAGCTTGCATTTGTTACAGATGCTGCTTGTTTCCGAAGCATACGTTTAGAGTCGCAATGAGCCTCCCCAACTATGTCCTTTCCGGGAGCAGTTGGTGATTCGTACCACGTCTAGCTAATTCGTCCGCTTTGCAGTTACCTTCCAGATTTTCTTTGACCAGACCTGTGTGACCTCAGACCTCAGTGACTTTTTGAATAAAAGATTTTTTTTTCGCAAAAATAACGTTTTATTTCTCAACATAGTCTCCTTTAAGCTCGATACATTTAGTACAGCCCTTAAAATAGGCGTTTTTCAGTGATGTCCTCTTCGTTAGACCCAAATCTCTTACCGCCCAGCTATTTCTTCAGTTTTGGAAACAGGAAATATTCGCAGGGGTACCAGTTCGTAGCACAATTTATGGATTTTTGCCATGGTGACTACCATGCACATTGAACATTGTCTTGATGGAACAGCACTTTATTCGTTTTTGCTTCAAATCAATATCTGCCCAAAAACTCTGAATAATATTCGACGGTAATCGTTTTACCCTTTTCATGACAATGACAATTTTTAGCCGACAGACCCACCTTGGCCTTCGTTGATGCACGTTCACCCGGAGAAACTCACTGATTGTTCCTTGGTGTCTGGTGTGTTGTTATGGTTCAATGTTTCGTCCACGGTTACATTGACAGTAGTCGATCAATAGATCGCAGTTGACGGGAGCAGTGTTGCATAAAAAGTTACGGCGCGGGAAATTCTATTCAAACCCCCCTCGTATGTTACAAGTGGTGGTGTTTGCCTACCTTACATTTGTTACAGCTTCTGCCTCTTTCCGGAGAACAAGTTTCAGAGTCGCAGTAAAATTCTCAAAACATGTTTCAACCAGTTCATAACATGGAATACGCTGGTAGTGATCGGGGAGTCGGACGGAGATTCTTACTTTCAGCCAGAAGACTACTGCTGCTATTATGCCATCTAGCTTAAAGGCATCTGCGAATCGCAAGATGAAGTTCTAACCCCCCCTCCCCCACCCTTTTTATGGAACTTAGTGGCGAACAAGATGCTGAGGGATGGCTGCAGAGTGATCGCCCGCCTATGCGGATGATGTTGCTATTTCTGTTTCAGGAAAACACCTTAATACCCTGAAAGAACCCTTATAGAATGCTCTTAACAAGCTAACTAGATGAGAAGATCGTTGGGGTTTGGGAGTAAACCGCCACAAAACAGAACTTGTCCTCTTCACTAAGAAATATAAAATTCCACATGTTTGTGCATTTTTCAATGACTTCTGCAGAAGCTGAATGGACGAGGAGGAGAAAGATACCATTATTCACCTTCTCTCCATATGCACAGCTCTTTCTCTAAAACCGTAGCTCCATTTATGAGCCTATTTTACAACGACCTTAACGATTTGTCAAGCACTGACATTAGAAGTCTTCTTCGATTCATTCAAAGTACCAATGGTGAAAGATCTTTCGATCTATGTGGCTTGACAATGAAACATCATCGGTTTCTTGCCGAAATCATAGGAACATTGACTGGCCCAAATACCGAGTAACGTTCAAACACTATTTAAGCGTACACTCTGATCTTACTATTCCCCACCCTTAGCACTAATGAACTTGACAACAAAGTCAACTTACTCACCTGTGCTTTTAATAAAGCCATTTGTCCAAGAGGCAAGAAGAGACCACATTGATGGTCCTCGGAGTAAGGGCATTTTAGGAGCAGCAGTAGAAAAAGCTATTCAACGTAGCCAAGGCTACTAGATTAGAAGCTCACTGGGATACTTACAAAGCATCTCTCAAACTTTATAAAAGATATTTAAGGACAGCCAAGCGTTCTTCTTGGAGACCCTTCTGTGATAAAATAGAAGAATTTTCTGATGCGTCTAGGCTTAGAGATATCCTCGCTGCCTGAAAAAGGCAGATGGCTCGTGGACTACTTCAAGCGAAGAATCGCTCAATCTGCTTTTAGATACCCACTTCACGGAAAGCTCTTTCATCACTGGAAAGACTGATCGACATCTACATACGCACACGCATTGACAAACACTCCTGTCTACAGATCAGCACGCGTATTGTAAAGGCAAGTCTGTAGAAACACCTCTGCAAACACTGGTACGCTCTATTGAATATTCCCTTCACCACAAGGAGTACACAATGGTGGTATTCTTAGGCATCGAAGGCGCTTTTAACAACGTCAACACATCTGCGATTACGGATGCGCTGTCGACTTTGAGGGTAGACGACTCGCTTGGTGAATTGATTAATCTTCTGCTCACAAGTAGGATTATTAATTCAAAGGTTGGCGTGTCGTCTGCAAGAAGATGTGTCTGCAGAGGAACCCCACAAGGTGGAGTCCTGTCCCCCTTCTATGGAACTAAGCGGTGAATGAGCCGCTGGTATGCCTAAGAGCTGAGGGCTGCAGAGTAATCGCTTACGGATGATGTTGCTATTGCCGTCTCAGGAAAATACCACAACACCTTAAAGGAACTCCTGCAAAATGCTCTCAACAAGCTAACTTGCTGGGCAGATCGCTGTGGTTAAGGGGTAAATCCTCACAAAACTAAGCTTGTCCTAACATATAAAGTTCCATTTATTAACCCTCCTTCTATAAAAAGTATAAGCTCTGATAGAGCCAAGTAGTTGGGTCTTATTTTAGACAGAAAGCTGAGCTGGAAAGCTAACATACAAGAAAGAAGAAAGAAAGTTCGTAAAGCCACAGTGGCACTCTTCTCATGCAAAAAAGCCATCGATATCAGATGGGGTCTTCAACCCCATATAACCCATTGGCTATATACAGCGATAGTAAGACCTACTCTTCCATACGGTGTGACTGTATTGGAATGCCTTAAATAAGAATATAAACCTTGACAAATTAAGCAAAGCCCAAAGATCAGCTTGTCTATGTATGAGCGGAGCACCAAGTAGAACCCCCTCCGCCGCATTGGACATTCTGTTCGACCTTACACCACTCGACATTTACAGCAGGCAAGTAGCTGGTAGTTCGGCTATTCGCCTTAGTGCTATCTACCAGTGGACTCGAAATTAAATCGCTCACTCCTCTATCCTGAATTAAGTCAAGATCCCAGACAATATAGACTACACCATTCCGCAACTCTATTTCAACTCTATTTATTACACAGACGGGATGACGGAGGTGTTTTCTCAAAAAAGCTAAATCTTAGCCTCGCTTTCCGTCTTCCAAATCACTGTAGTGTTTTCCAGGCTGAAATTATGGCGATCAGTGAAGCCTTGTCTTGGGTGAAGAGAAACGAGACAAAGTAGATCTGACCCAAGCTGGATCCGAAACGCTCCAAGTGTTCGATCTCTCAAAAAAGATCGCACATTGGTGCTACTGTAGGTGTCATCACTGGGCACTGTCTCATAGGCAGGCATTCAAGTCTTCTCGAATGACTTCTGTAGAAGCTGCATGGATGAGGAGGAGGAGGAGACCATCGTCCATCTTCTCTGTACTTGTCCAGCCCTCTCCCAAAAACGTATACTCCATATGGGAGCTTTCTTCTACAACGGCAATAATGATCTCATCGACATTGACATTGGTAGTCTCCTACGCTTCATACGAAGCTCTAATTGGTTCATCGAGTATGTAGAAGGAATTTTTCCTGATCCGTGTGGTATCACAATGGACCATTACTGGTGTAAGTGTGTCGGTTTCAATGACAGCCACCTTAACCTAACCTTACCTAACCTATGATAATAGGTTTCCAGCTCAATTTCCTGTCAAAGATCGTGCCAAGAAATCTTGCTTTATTAGCAAAAACTAAGCAGGTACGATTTAGTGTTGCCGTAATAATCGTGAAAAGGACTAGCTCTGTCTTGTTCCGGTTGACACCCAAAGCGCTTTTTTCCCCATTCTGTAACGATTGAGATGGCATTTTGCATAACCTCTCTAATCGCTCTAATGTATTTCCTTGAGTAAGGTATCTCTGCATGATCAGCATATGCTTATCTTTCCCGTTTCAATAGTAATCCGTTTATCACTACGTTTCATATAAGAGCGGAAAATACACTTCTTGCGGTGTCCCTCTTACCGCCCCTCTTTTTATGATGGAGCTCCCAGCTCTGCGCTAATAATCTTGCTTAAAAGCAAGTAGCAAGTTATGGTAGACCACCTCTAGGAGAGACAGTCCTTCACTGATAGCCTCTGTTTTAACTTTTTTGAACGCACCCTCATTATCCAGGAATGCTACTCTTGGGAGTATATAGATTTTTCGATCGTGCTTACTAAGGTGTGTAAGGCTGTACCACAGGTTTCACCTGTGCAGTAAGCATGTTGAGACATTGCCCAGCTACTGGGTATAACTTTGGTCTGTATGTGTACATCTAACAGCCTTACCAGGGTTTTTAGAAGAAAACAGACCTTAGAAAGATGCAAATCATACCATCAATCAACAGAATTTTTAAATAACCGCTTTTCGGCACTCTCCATTTATTTATAATGCTTATTACAAATTGTAAATCATTCTAAAAAGTTGAATTCCAACCGCTTCTTCAATGCATTCGGTTTCGAGTTGGCTTTTTCCCAGCAGTCTAGAATCTGTGATACTCTGCGATTAATTAAAGTCAACGCTTAAATCAGCGAGTGATGCATAATTATGCATCACGCCTAGAGCGTTGTTAAAAGCCACTTGCAATTAATTGAGTAATTTGACAAGAATTGTTTTGTAACAAGCACCAAGCACGTATAGGTACGCTCACTGTTCAGCTGCCAAGTCAGTCAGTCATTCAGTTGGATACTGCCTCGTACCGCCGTACCCCCTGCCAGCCATGCCCAATTATTTTTCTCGCAAGTGCAACAATCATCGCGTTGTTCTTTTAAAAGTTTCTGTTGTTGTTCACAAAATCGAACACGAATGTCGTCTCGTGTCTGTCAAGTGAGTGAGATTGTTCCTCGCACTGCATTGCATGGCATTTATTAATAAAATGCACGAAAGGCAAGAAGTAGGCAAGCAGCCCTTTCTAGTCTTTCTTCCCTTGTATCTACGTTGCCAAGAAAGTGATTGCACGCAGTTTTTCCATCGACCATCACCCTTACAGCAATAGAAAGACGATCAGATAAACAGACAGACAAACAGAAAGACAGACAGACAATGCCATACGGGTTATCAAATGGAATGGCATATAATTTCATAAAGTGTCAGTCTGTATGCCTGTCCGGAGGATTAGGAACAGAGCATAAAAGCTCCTATAGGGCTTCATGATACTTATGCCAACGCCTCGACAGTCTTAGCGTTCATATCACAAGTCACCATCATCATCATCACAATCACCCTGCGTTGCCATTTCCTTATAATTAACTTGATCCGTTTTCCATAAGCACTAGACGGTCGGCCGCAGCTGCTCAAGGCATAGGGTAGGCAATTTATTATAATGTGTGGCCTTCACACGTACGTCGCGTCGCGCTTTTACACGCCCAGTCAAATCCAAAACACAAGCGACAATTAATTAATTTCACATTTGAAAATTCAAAGATTTTACATTCCAAGTAAGACACAGTTCCCTTGTGATGAGTCCCTTCGGAACGAAACAACATAAATAACAACAGGGAGCTAGTAGCTGATTTTGCAATCGACGTCGACTTTTTTCGTCGTTCTTCTTCATCGTCGACACACCTTCATTTTTGCGCAATGTACGTAAAAAAATTCTTCGCCTCTATTAGCAGAAACTCACGCGAAACTCGTCCTCTCCGGATTGTGGCTGTGGCGGCAGATTTGAAAAATTGCACTTCGAGAAAAAGAAGCCAGATAGTTGTACATTGTACTATCGAACGGTATTTACGCTTATTAAAATGGTTGCCCTCAGTTAGATTTATCTCCTAGAAGATTGCCATTTGCCTTTTACTTTGCTTTGCACTATTTATAAAATGATTTAAGTTGCATTTGCATCAGCAAATGGAATAGTAATGTACCTTGATGTTAAAAATTTAGGGGAAATTTGGTGGTAGTGGAAAACAATGCTAATTCAAGAAGAAGAAGTACAATTGAAGTACATACATACCACCAAGCTTAAAAGTTGTCACTGGCGCATTTATTGTGAAAGAAACACACGGCAACTCTTGAGGCCTTGTTTTCTGTAACTGGTTTGAAGCTCGGGTGACCAAAATTAGTAGCACAAGTTGTTGCCACGGTACAATTTCTTACGGTAATGGTGCAAAGGTTTTTTTTTTGTACGGACCAACCTTGCTTTATGATTTCGCTGGTATTTTCCAATATTCCATTTACAAAAAAATCAACCTTCGAAGGACCTCCTGATACTGCGGATTGAAAATGACTTATGACTTCTTCAAGTCCTCTGAGCTGTCTAATGTTGTGGTGATCGGTGAGGTTCAAAATCATGATTAGCCAATATTAAGAGTGCTTTCGGAAACCTTGCTTTTGCTTTTGTAGCAAATTCACTTAAAAGCTGTCAATATGTTTTGAAAACAATAATGTGATCATAAAAGGTCGCAAAATCATAAACCTTTTGTTGACGACAGTAAAAGGACCCATTTCACTTAGGTTCATGATCCATGGTTTTCAATAAAAAAAAATTGGTTCACTTTCTCTCACTAAGTTCATTTTCGATCACTGAGCTTACTTTCGCTCACTGAGTTCACTTTCGCTCGCTGGGTTCACTTTCTCTCACTGAGCTTGATCACTGAGTTAGTTCACTTTCGCTCACTTAGTTCACTTTCGCTCACTTAGTTCACTTTCGCTCACTTAGTTCACTTTCGCTCATTTAGTTCTTCTTCGCTCATTGAGTTCACTTACGCTCACTGACTTCACTTTCCCTTACTTTTTCTCACTGAGTCCATTTTCGCTCACTGAGTCCACTTTCGCTTACTGAGTTCACTTTTTCTTACTGAGTTGACTTTCGCTGAGTTCACTTACGCTCCTTAAGTTTATTTTCTTCCACTGAGTTTACTTTCGCTCACTGAGTTTACTTTCGCGCGCTTCTATTTTTAAATCCGTTGAGAACTTGTATTTGTTCGAGAATTGACAGAAACGCAAATTATACGATGTACTCGAATATCATAGCTCTTAGACGTAAGCTATGTTATTACTGTGGAAAAGTAAGAGTAGGCGGATTTTTATTTTTATGTTAGTAGCTTTCTATTGGCAAATACAAACTTCTATTTTCTTATACATGAAAATTTTACTGCAGACAAACGGATGGACTAACGAACGGACGTGCAAACCGATAGAGTCACTCCAATTGTCGACCTCGGTTTGCCACCGCGATTTTGGTTTGGATTTTCGTCTAGTATCTTACTCTATTTTGAAAAACCGTATGCGAAGCATATCGATATGAGGAGAAAAAATGGAAGAGACATGTCAAATTGCTATGGTTTTTTTTGTTGGTATATTTGGCCTGTCTAGACACAGTAGTATCCACCGACCTTTTGTAATGGTACTATTGTGTGGTACCTTAGCTCACATAGCTTAAAAAAATATAGTTTTTGGTTTTTCTCATTTTGAGCGTGGTCAGGTTTATACCGGCGGTGCTGGGTGTCGTTCGGATGCCAATTGCGCTCTTTATTCGCATAGGGATTAGGTTAACCGCATGGTATGTGACGATGATAGTCATATGTAGCTTCGTTTATTAAGCTTCGTTACAAAGTAATTAGAAAATTATATGGATCATTTTGTGTATTTCCTTTCACCAATTTCTTCCTTCCAATCTTTGACAAGTGTTTCTTCGAGCGAACTTTTTAATTTGAGTGATTTTATTATATATAGAAGACATCGAGACTCTATTAGTACTGGCTTATTAAGAGAAGGTGGCATTTTTCTGTCTAAGCTTTTATTTTTTATAAATAAATTTTTTCCTTTTTTTAATTGAGTCATTTTTGGAATTTTTGATTTGCAAACATTTTAGGTATAGGGGTTAATTTGGTGTTACCGTCACCGCGTAAGGTATGTAGATGTGAGTTGTGAGTGTGTGGAGTGTGGGTATTGCGCATTGCATGGAACTGCACTGAATTAAAGTTTAAATGTAGGAAGTTTGTCTATGTGTGAAACGCGTGTGGCGCATGGGACGCGTGTGAAGTTTTTTTTTCAACTTCTTTGAGGTAATTTTTTCACGTCCCTGGGGACTGTTTGCATCTCAGTCTCATGGAACTTTTCAGAGCACTTGTGTGTGGCTCTTTCTTTCCTAAATTTTTGTCTTATGGAATATTTCTGAGCGCTAGCGTCTGACGCGTGTGATGCACACGTGGTAAATATTTGAAAAGTTTTGTGCGCAGTTCAGTCTCATATACCATGTTTCCATGATCAAGTTAACCCGCGGTTAACTCAGGTTTATGTGCATAGAAATACAAATTAGAAATGAGCTTCGTTCAACCCAAATAAACTCCACGAAACTAGTGCGGTTAATTTAGGTTTGTCTGACATTTCATTTTGCTTTTGGTAGAGACTACAACCCACCTGTCAAAATAACTCTACTTTACCTGTTCATGCAAACGCTACGAGTTAGCTCCGCCAAGTTCTTAACTCGACAAAACCTTTACTCTACTCAAACTCTATCATGGAAACATAGTATAGAGCATTCTTGAACGCATGAATGGACGACATATCAATAATCGCGAGTCACCCATGGTCACATTTTTAAATTCTCTAAACTTCGCGTCGGCATGGTTCTGTGTGTCATTCGTTCGGTATGGAACTTTGCGATAGATTTTTAACCCATTTCTCTAAGTCCGATTTTATTGAAACTTTGCACACATGTGTATTTCCGGTGACAACACTTTCTATCAAAATTTGGTAGTGATCGTGTCCCGTGGTCGGGGGGCTTCCGTACAATTTTTTTTTAAATTCATGCCATATAGCGACATCAGATCACGCCTTACTATAATTAATGTGCGCTGTGTGCGCGCTGCTTTACGATTTGGGGTTGTTTTAATTTTTAACTACAGAGCTCGCATCTGTTTCTATTTTTCAGTATCTTTTGGTTATAAGGGAATTTACATATAGGTTTTTTTTTATTGTCTGGTTCCGGCTCTTGTGGTTAGTTATCTTTCTTAAAGAGGCAAACATATCGAACAGGCTTTCTTTTCTCTTTTCAGTATAAAAATAATTAGCAAAAAGTTTAATAACTAATACCATTAAAAGTTTTCCTCCTTAAAAATTTGGAACTTTTACCAAATTTTGCTTCTAACAAACTGCAATCTTCTCTGCCACTGGTGTACCGGCTTCCCCTATTAACTTAAAAACTTCTTGCAGGGCACCCTAATTTCAATTTCAGGGAGCGTTGGGCTCGAATTAATAACAGTTTTGCTATTTGTTTTTCGGCTTTTATCAGGACAAACTAAAAATTAATGATGAACATCGCCATCGCGTACTGTTGCGTGCAGGGCATCTTCTCAATCCATGCACCTCCACCGAATCATGCGGTGCCGTTGCGCTAACTTCTCGTCTAATCTTCAATTGCATCGTGGCATTTTGCACAGTTCAGTTGAGTGCAGTCCTTGTGTTGTGCCGTTGTGCGTGCTTCTCAGTCATCGGTCCGTTGCAAATCGATGTCACCGCCGCATCCCGATAGCTATCGACACGGAGCAGTTAATCTTTTCTCATTGCAGTTCATTTTCAATTTTTTTGTTTGAAATTAAATTGAAATTAAATTTAGAATTCAATACGACAATACGTGAATAGAGGAGGGAGAATAGGAAAATAATAACGAGTACTCGTTGAACACGTGCTCATTAATTAGCGCAGCAGCAGCAGCATTATCGTCGCTCGCCGGTCGATCGTTGATCGCGTCAGTTGAGCTGTTGTGGGACGCGATCGTATCGCTGGTGTTTCTAACTTTTAGCTTTTAGCTGAATGAAACGACGTTCATATTGCATCTATTGATAATTTATTTGTTATTTCTTGCCTGCTTCGGTGTTGCTTGAAAAGACTGCATAATAAATACAAGTACGAGTGAATTTGTCATCATCACCTCAACATGTATCCTGGTTGTTATTACTTGCGAAATGAATCATATCCTTGTCGAATGTTCTCAAAGAATCGAAAATGTCTCTTCCGAGCGGTGAAAGTAAGTTGCTTTGCTTTAACTTTGATTAGTGTTTTTTTCCCCAAGTGGTGGTTAATTACTTATTTGTTGTTGACGAAAGATGGTTTTTATGGAAGGTCTTAAGGACTTAATATCATTAGTCTTCGAAATTATAAATTACAAGTTGGCCCCTCTAAAATTGCACAAAATATATTTTACAACGCTTATGATGTTGTATTAACATACTGATTCTTATATGATATTGTTACGAAATTTATGCTTTTGAGTTCGTAATGGATTTTGAAAATAAAATACAACATAAGTTTATTAATCTACAAATAACAACTTTAATAAACAAACAGTAAATTAACACAAGTTCACAATTTATATTGGTGATAACTTTAAATGTCGACTTTGGTGGTGAACGACTCACTGGGTAAACTGATTGATCTTCTACTCACAAATAGGATCATCAATTTAAGACTTGTTGTGTCGTCTGCCAAAAGATTTGTCAACAGAGGCACCCCGCAAGGAGGAGTCCTGTTCCCACTTCTTTGGAACCTTGTGGTAAATGAGCTGCTGGTTCGCCTGAGGGGGGAGGGCTGCGAAGTGATGGCCTATGCGGACGACGTTGCCATAGCCGTCTCAGGAATGCACCCACACACCTTAAAAGAACTTCTGCAGAATGCTCTAAATAAGGTAATAAGCTGGGCAGATCATTGTGGTCTAGGGGTAAACCCCAAAAAAACCGAACTTGTCCTCTTCACGAGGAAGTACCAAATCCCACTCGTTAACCCTCCGTCCATCAAGGGTGCAAGCTTGACTTTCTCCGATAAGGCCAAATATCTTGGTCTTATTCTGTATAGGAAGCTGCGCTGGAAACCCAACATACAAGAAAGAGTCCGTAAAGCCACAGTGGCACTCTTCTCAAGCAAAAAAGCCATTGGAAGCAAATGGGGTTTCAACCGCATATCACTCATTGGCTGTACACAGCAGTAGTCAGACCTGTGCTGCTATACGGAGTGGCCATTTGGTGGACTGTGTTATTTAAGCGATTAATCGCGACAAACTAAGCAGTGTCAAAAGATCAGCTTGTCTTTGTGTGAGCGGAGCACTTCGTACAACTCCCTCTGCTGGACTCGACATTCTGCTCAACCTTGCTCCACTCGACATCTTCGGCAGACAACTGGCTGCAAGCGCGGCTACTCGCCTCAGAGCAATCTCTCAGTGGGCCGTGAATGATATCGGCCACTCTTCTATCCTGAATTCAGTCAGGACTCCACTTGTCAACATAGACTACACCATTCCGCAGCTCCACTTCAACAAAAACTTCCAGGTTACCATCTCCTCCAGGTCCTCTTTCAAAAAGACTAAATCTAAGTCTCTCTTTCCGTCTTCCTGATCACTGTAGTGAAATCATGGCTATTAGGGAGCCTTGTCTTGGCTGAAGAGTAATGTCATATCTGTAAAGGATATCCACATTTTCTCGGATAGCCAGGCTGCGCTAAAGTCTATGGAATCAGTCTCCACAAATTCCGCACAAACCGGTTTGACTACATTTTTGACCAGTACATTATGATTTAAACTTACAATCCGTTATATTACAAATAATCTAATTCAGCCTAAAAGTATGCTACATAAAAGTGCTTGTTTTTAGTATTCAGTATGTACATTGCGATTTATCTTAGGATTCGAATTCTATTATATGCGCTACTAAATACTATTCGTAACATTATAATAATATTCGGCGCGACAGACCGTTGTGGTCCAAGGCCTAGCTTCTCTCGACCATTTGTGTTGCGCATGTATATTTTTGGACACAAATGGAAGGGACCTACAATTTAAGGCCGGATCCGAACGGCGAATTGAGAAGCTTTCCGTGACAAGTTATTTTACTCTCGGAACGTTTGTCACCCATTCGCGAGAGGTGGGACACCGTAAAAAATACTCTTGGTGTTACTGGGATTCGAACCACGAACCTCCTGCTCAGTAGCCACGCGCACTTCCACTGAGCCACGGCGCCGTAACATTACCCCCACCTTAATTCTGTTAGTTCCGAACCGATTCAGTCAGCACTCTCCTGTCTTGTCTTGGAATTGTATAGCCGAACGAAATCTCCTTCACGAAATTTTTCAGAGTTCGCACGCAGGTTATTCCGAGTTTTTATTCCTTCATTACCATTCACAACGTTGTTCTTTACTGTTCTATGGACATTGATCACCATTGGTCTTCGATCGCAATCCTTTGCATCTTGCCCAACTATTAGCGCTACAACTTTGTATCGATGCTTTTTGCCTTTAGCTCGGTTGTTGCAGTTCTCCTCTTGCAGCACATTTCGCTCACGTTCGGCACCAGTTTTCAACATCTCTGCGGCAATTGACGCAAACTTCTTACTTTATTCAGTGTCCTCTTAATTCCCAAATGTTTTCCTGGTGTTCCAGTTTGTGTTTTGTGAAGAACCTTGTTCACTAAATTCGTTGTTAGCACTACCTTTGATTTGATACACCGACCATCGGCAGAGTCCCATTGCCTTTCCAGTAGTCCATCTTTGAATCTCAATGATTGCCATTGAGCCCATAACATTTTACTGTCGGACTTGATTTCGAGCCACCGAGGCCTTTCTCCTTGCTCTATCCATCGAAGTACTGGAGCAATTGAATCGCCCTGCTCTTGTTCTTCCCTAAACTGCTCTCTTGTCAAATGATCTTTCATCTGATGGACCGTGATTCGTGAAACAACTGAACATTTTTGGTTTTCCGTTCCTCTACTTTGTTTGTACTCTGGGACACAACACTTCCTGAATGATCCACCATTGTGATTGCCGGTAACTCTGAGCGGAACTTCTATATTATGTCATCTTAGCACTTGCTTCCTCAAATCAAGTGACATCTGGTGCGCCATCATAAAGTCAAGCCCTAATATGCATTCATCTTCAACACGGGCTACAATAAACAGATGTCGAAACCTTAATCCTCCAAACTCGACTGCAAGGAAACATTCACCCTTAACTGCTGCAGCCGCTCCTGTACCTGTCCTCAACTTGTAGTGATGCACTCTGTTTACTTGCTCTCCAGACACCATTGCAGGATTCACAATTGATCTGGAAGCTCCTGTGTCTAGAATATAATCGCAAGATCTTGTCTCCAATACTCCATTAACAACCAGACTGTTGCAATCCCTTGCAAGATTTGTGCTGCGTATTGTGACCCTGGCATATTCCCTTTTCTTCTTCAGCCTTTGCCCTGCAAAGCTGGTACAAGACGATCGCTCTACCTTCTTCAAATTTTGTGCATATATCCGCTGTAATCTTTCCAGATTATTGACACAATTCACAGGCTGTCTCATCATGTTTCCAGTGCTCAGTTCCTTGCAATCCCGAATGAAATGTCCAGGTTCCTGACATCTAAAACACCTTAATGAAGAATCGAATCTGCTCTTCTTCTCTCGTTTTGAAAGCGACCAGTGGTTAATTTTTGGATCTCCTCTCCAATCAGAGCTTTTATTTGTGCGACGTTCCAATTTGCGTAGCCCAACAAAAGTCGAAGACACACTGACTTTAGCTGCTTCATACTCAAAAGCCGACGCTGTTTCTCCTCTCGATGTTGTCCTCAAATGAAACTTCAATTCGTCGTCTCGAACAGCATAAATGAACGTGTCAACTGCCAATCCATCCAAGATACCATCCGGAATCCCATTATAGGCTTGTCGTGCTAGCTTAGTTATTTCCCGTTCTAATTCTTGACGTCGTTCTCATCTCTGCTGTTCCTTCATCTGGAGCTTTATTTTGCATAGCTCCTGGGTGTGAGACTGTCCATAACGCAAGTCCAACTCTTTCAAGATTCTTCCGGAACTCATCTCAGCATTTGGAATCATTTGCAATACGTCTGCTGCCTTGCCCCTCAATGCCAGGATCAGAGAATTTAGCTGTTCTTCTGCAACTCTTCCATGGTGTTGTACTTTGAAATTTTCAAAAGCAGGTGGCTTCAGAATTCCTTTCTGGTTACTAGAAGATTCTGGAATGACTCTGGTACTGCTTTGTTGAGTGTTTTCCCTGACAAATTGGGTACGACTATCCAACAGGGTCTCAAACTCTTTAATTTTTCTTTCCAGGCCACTCACTCTTCCAGTCATGTTTGTCTCGAGGGTTTTCACTTCTTCTTGAATTTTTATTATCTCACCTTTAAGCGTTAATTGAATTTCGCCCATTTCAGCTCTTAGTTTTTCTTGAATAACATATAGCTTTCCATGTTGCTGGTCAAATTTGGAATTCAAATGTTGATTTTGTTGCTCAAACTTAACGGTCAGTTTGGAATTTAACTGCTGATTTTGCTGATCCAATTCGTTCTTTAGTTCTTCGCTCTGCTCCTGATTTGGTCGATTAGCTTTTTGCTTTGCTGTTCCAACTTGTCACTAATTTGAAAATTCAATTATTGCTTCATCTCTTGATTCTATTGCTGCGATTGTTCACTTTGCCGCTGAATTTGTTCTCTATGCTGGTCAAACTTGCTATTTATTTGTTGCATTAGAACTTGTAACATCGCCTCCATGTTTGGCACACCACCCTTATCTTCCGAAATAGACGATTTTCGCTCCACTAACTCCGTCTCAATTGAAAATAATTCATCAGCTTGCTATTTTCCCCTTTAACGACTTGCTGCAATCGGAGAAATAGCTCTTGCTCTCGTACTTCTTCTCTGGCTCTCCTTTCTTTTCTCTGGCTTTTCTTGGTTAACCTTCTTATTTTCTGACTCACCTTCTTCTTCTCTGGTTCTTCTTCTTCTTTTCTGACTGTTCATCTCTGGTTCACTTTCTTCTTCCCATTTTGTGCTTCTTCTCTGACTCTTCTTGTTCTCTGGCTTTCATTTTTCTTCTCTGACTCACCTCCTTCTTCTCAGGCTCACCTTCTATTTCTCTGGCGACGCATCTTCTTCTCAGGCTCTTCTTCTTCTCTGTCTCTTCGTTGGTTTGCGTTGGCGTTCCCCTTAATTATTATCGGAATTTACGTCCCAGTTAGATGTGCTATCAAATGTACATCATAACGCTCGTAGAACTCGTTCATATAGCCTCCTATGACACTGCGACCTGGGCATAGACATACAATTCTTGGGCTTACGAAGATAGAGTCTCTGGAATTTTCCTTCCTTCAATAGGGGGTCAACAATAACCTGTACGCCTTCCTGTACCAAGAAAACGGCTAAGAGTTCAGTGTTGAGTGTTCCTTTTGTTGATCCTTCAATCCTATATAAAAAGTTCAGTTACAGCTATTGTCTTCTTCTCAAGCAGCTTGGACATGAATGGTCGTGTTCATGGATTCGTGATGCATTGACGGACTTTACTACATTTTAATACTTTGATGGCTGCTGCAATTAACCCGGGTGAGTTTGTGCAGCGAAAATTGCCTTTCCTCTTCGTATTAGATGGACACAATGGTCGACATTCAATTCGCAAGTGTAAATTGCTGTGCTGTCCTCCTGGAATATATCAATATCGGCGGGAATTTTTTCCAACATTCCACTTTCCGCACAATCTAAACGCTGCGACTTCTTTGTTTCCGCTTAAAAGTTCAAACAAAGAAAATTACTTGTGTCACTCTCACGTGAAACGTTGTGCGTAACATGTGGGCGTCTTTTTTCCGACAGAAAATTTTCCCATTAAAGTTCAGCGGGAAATCACTCATTGGGTGCTAATTTAATAAGCGATTAAGTTCGACTTTTACGATCGTTAAGTGAATTTTAATGTGGCCTCGACAAGGGTGGACCCGACACGAAAACGAACATAAACCATTCAGTAGCGACACTTGTGCTTCTTTGTTTTATTAGTATTAGTGTGAGTGTGCGGAAAAGTGAAAGATTCGCTTTATGGTCGACTATAAAAATGATGGGGCGTATGTGTAAAAGTTGGTCGGAGATGCGTTTGCAATTTGTAAACTGCGACAATAAGGAGAACATAAATAGATGGAGGGATATGTGTGGCACAAAAATAATGTGTTACAATTGGATACCATGGTTTCTATTTAAAGCCGGGCTCAAAAGGAAAAGAGACAAATACCTTTTTAATATTTATTTTTTAAATGTTGACTCAGTAGATACAAGCCCACTGTCTTAAGCGTGGCTTTGTCTTTGCCGTAATTCGATGTCTTTTGACAGAGCAGTTTCCCTTATATCTAAACTTGTAGGTTTATATTTGGGTTACGGGAATTGATCAATCAATCGGATCAAATATGTTTTCAATCGGTAATATTAACAAGCGATTGTTGTTCCTCCATTTGAATCACATAGCCATTAGTCCATCTTCGAGGCGACAACACTGAACTTAAGTTCGTTGACTTGCTAATGTACAAAGTACGAGTAGATTACACAAAACGTACACGAAGCTACCCCCACCTATCCTTGGGGTTGAATGACAGTCACACCCCAGTTAAGCCACCAGTATTTTCTTGCATTGTTCAGAATACGGTCTCGTTTCAGTTAAGAGTGATTACGCAGTTCTTATGCTTTGTTGTGTGAATTCCTCAGCAGAAGCACCCGGACGGATGATATTCAGGTCTTTGCTATAGAGTTTCCGACTAGAAGGACTTGGATTGACGGTGAGTTCACGGAGGAAGACAACAAGACGTTCGCTGACGAATGCATGTTATAAAGAAATGATATGGTCAAGGTGTCTTTGTGCAAACTCATCACGTCAAAGTCTTAGAACTTAGAGACATCCTAATTTATCTCACATCTTTCTTCTAAGAATATTTGCAGGGCTTCAAGGCAATTTAAACTTGTAAGGCACTGTTAAGATAAATTGGCCTCGATAATCGAATTTAAAAACTTAATTAAAAAATTTTTATGATATTAATTATTTTTATATATGTATGTTGTATATATTTATCATATTATTATGTAATCAGCAGAGTATAAACTCCATTGATGAAAATAAATGAAATGAAATGAAATGAAATAATCCAAATTCTGGCTTTGCCCCTTTATTAATCTGAAAAGAATGACAAATCAGATGAATAACACAAGTAAATATAAAAAACTAAGTTTTTATACTTTTATACCTATATCTATACATCGAAACACGCCACACAGTCGTTTATTATTTGGTAATAATCGCCAAAATATCTGTTTTTGAGGTATATCAAAGAATTTTCTTTTTTCCACGCTTCAAACGCGCCACACGCGACACGCGTCAAAAGGGATATCAAAATGGGCGCTGACATTGAGCCGCTCACAAAATTTCAGCTCTCTACTTAAAAAGGACCTCAAAGAAGTCAAAAAATTTTTTTTTTCAACCCATCAAAAGCGCCAGACGCGACACGTATCATACTCGGAATATAAAAAATGCTATTTTGGACATTCCAGCTTTGGAAATGCTGGAAAATTTCAGCTCTCTAGGTCGTGTGGAAGGTGGTTAAAAAGGACCTCAAAGTGGTGCAAAATACAGACAAAAAGGGGTCAAGTCAAGTTAAATAAAAGTTTTTAAAAAGGCGTAAGTTTGGGCATCGGCTCGTAACTCGTAACTGTCAAAGAGTGCTCTTTAGAAATGGCTTTTCTCTTTCCACACATCAGTGGCGATAAATGAAATTCTGATAGAGGGGGCCCCATATGCAAAAGTGGTTCAAAAATTATACTTTAGTTTTACACTTGGAATAGAGATTTCTTCAACCATTGCCTTTGGTTAAAATTGCTTTTCTCTACTTACCTAAACCTTAATGGAAGGCATTACCAGAATAGGCATTACCTAGAGGTATCTATTATACGGAGCTCTAAATTCCAAATAAAATTTGCAGAAGTTGTAGTAGAAAGCAGCTGAATCGAAAACCGTATATATTTACAACATATAAAAGAAAAACGGGATAGGAGGAATCAGAATGGAATAACCTCTCCCT